>LNAC01001161.1:52141-152825 GCA_002007465.1 Ailurus styani | reverse complement strand
AGCAGAGAGCCCGATGCGGGCCTCGATCCCAGGACCCTGAGATCATGACCTGAGCCGAAGGCAGAGGCTTTAACCCACTGAGCCACCCAGGCGCCCTGAAATGAATCCATTCTGTTCCCTACTGAGATTATTCTAGATTTGTTTTTTTTTTATGGTCTTTCCTGGATCTTGTAGATTTACCCCTCTTACCATTAATCAGACAGAAACATTTCTGTGGTGTCTCTCCTTAATTCCATATCCACCAAAATTTGATTTGGTTGCAAATGCCTGGAAATAATAGTGGCTTATGAAGATAGAATTCTATTCTTATCTTATATAAATAAAGGCAGTCCAGGGGTGCTGTGGCAGCTCCATGATCATCTCGGATATAGTCTTCTTTCATCCCATTGTTTTTCCTTCTTAACCCAACATCTGTTCCAGGTAGAATGTCTACATTTCCAGCAAGCAGGAATGGAAAAGGAGAAGGACATTTCCCCTATCCCTGAAGGACTTCTCAGAAGTTGCACATACCACCACCCTGCTTATTATCTTAAAAGCCAACACTTAGTTAACACAGTGTAGTCTATGGGAGGCTTAGAAGTATGTCTGGCTAAAAATAGGAACTCCTGATCCTAGAGAGGAAGGGGAGAATGGATGTTGGGGGGGAACCATTCATCTCTGCTACATAAACCTTTTCTGTTGTGACTGAATGGTAACTGAGATGATAAAAGAGAAAAGCATAGAATAATATGAAGTATATAACCAATTTAAAGTAGGTGTTTATCAGAATAAGCTCATAATTTTAGATTCTGAATTCTTGGCTCTTATTTAAATATTTTTACATTGGTCTGGAAAGGTAGAAATTAACTTTTAAGTTATTACTAAATTTTACTAACTTTTGGCAGTTTGACTTATTTACTAAACAGATCTAATGTTTTATCAAAATTTTAAATATAGCCAATGCCATCGAGCATTATAAATATTAAGGAAATATGTGCTTTTTATCTTTGTAGAAGATAAATATATTCAACCCACTATTAAGAATAATTTACAGGAGTGCCTGGGTAGCTTAGTTGAGCATCCAACTCTTGGTTTTGGCTCAGGTGATGATCTTGGGGTTGTGGGATCCGGTCCCATGTTCGGCTCTGCACTCAGTGTGGAGTCAGCTTGTTCTTCTCCCTCTGTTCTCCCCACCCCCCAATAAATAAATAAATAAATAAATAACTTAAAGAGTGATCTACAGAAAATATTTTACCAATAAGTAATGTACAAGCTCTTGGGTAGAATAAATTCAAATATATGGACATTAAATGGTATCTAGAATAATTTTAGTTTACTGAAAATTAGCTGACATAGTACACAATAGGTAGAATCCCATAGACACTGCAGATTAAAAAAAATTCTCTCCTTCACAGCAGAGCTTGACGAAATGTATTTAACATAATTATTTTCATTATTTAAAATGGCTTACTTTTAAAAAGCTAGTGTGTAAGACTTTAAGTGATAATCATTTTTTCTTTCATAGGCAAGAAGTTTGATAGCCGTAGGACTGGGTGTTGCAGCTCTTGCATTTGCAGGTAAGATAAATAAAGGATACTTATCAATAAATGTTGCAGGAGAAATATTTTCCAATAGTTTCTATAGGGATTCATTAGGAGACCTTCCGTATTCTGAGGTTTGGGTTTTAAGACCTACATTCTCCTTTTTGCCTCCATTTATAGCCACTGAACATTTGTCAAT
Organism: Ailurus styani; assembly: GCA_002007465.1. Classification (NCBI taxonomy): domain Eukaryota; kingdom Metazoa; phylum Chordata; class Mammalia; order Carnivora; family Ailuridae; genus Ailurus; species Ailurus styani. Next base: position 151,106 of record LNAC01001161.1, on the reverse strand, counting down.
GTAGCAAAAACTAGAAAAACCATGTAGTGAAGAAAGTTAAGAATGTAGAAGCTAGGAAAACTAGCTCCAATAGTAATTGACCTTCCTGGCATTTTTTTAGTTTGAGCTATAGTATACTTTAAAAACTTTAATATGAAGCAGTGTAAGTGATACAGGATTCTTTCATTCTTCCCATGTTAATTTTTTTCTTGCAGGATTAGATTACACATTTCCTGAGCTGTCACTTTTTCTGATGAGCGTAGTTGTTCCCTGTAATGTATTAGTTACTTCATTTTTAACACATTACTGTAATTTCTTTGATAGACTCAGGAGAATTTCTTTTACCGCCCAAATCACCAAAGAATAGTTATAAAATTTTAAAGCAAAATTGCTGTCTCTTTCAGTCATTAACTTACAGTTTTAAATTGCATAGCTATTTCCTAATCATATGTTAATCTGAGAGCATCTCCTTGTTGATAAAGATTTACATTTTTTGTTTTAGCATTTGTATCTCAAGTTCCATGGATTTGATTTTGTTTCTTGGATCTTCTTTTAAGTGAAACTACATATCATTGTGGTTATATGGAATTAGTAAGATCCAGTAGAAAAAATAAAGACATAAAAATTTTTTTTGTTTTATATGGTACTTAATTTCACACAACTCTCTTTTAAAGTGCCTTAACCATAAGCACTTTAAAATCAAGAAGATCAGTGGTTCAGATTGTCTTGGTCTTTATGTGATCAGGGTCTTATGTCTTGGCATTATAACTATACTGAGTTTTCATGAGGAGACTATCATGTATGAAAAGGAATTCTGACAAACTTGCCCATAAACATGAAACAATTTTAGTGTTAACCGTTATAGTATTAACTATTATTGGCATGGTTATTTTAAAATTCAAATGTAAGATTTTTATTTGAAATTAAAGAAAGATGCTGTACTTTTGCCAGGTTCTTCTTTCTAAAATGAGAAGAATTGGCATGTGTATTGTGTATATACCGCACTATTGCCAAGTTCTTATTACTAACTAGAATATTAAATAGCAGGCAGATCTCTGCCAGAGCCAAATATAACTGAATAAAAGAATTTAGGAGAAATTACACTTAAACTTATTAGAACTAGGTCTTTTGGTTTATGATTCAAGTAAACCTGCAGATGTCACTTGTTGAAGGCCTTACTTGCTGTTTTCGTTGAGACTGCTGGGTTGTATGTGCTTTTAAAGGAATTTTGAAGTAATTTAAAAGCTATGCTTTGTACCATTATAGAATCAAATGGAACTTGACATCTCTAGGATAAGGGATTTGAATGAGTTAGGCTTTCACTTATTTAATTTCACTTACTTAATTTATTTAATTTTACTTTATTTAATGTTCTCCTTGATCTCAAGAATTTTTTATCTTCTACCTGGATTGAGTACTTCCCATTTTCCATTTCTAGCATCCTATTTTTCACTTTCACATGTTGTTTTCACAGGAATAGCAGTATGTTTAGATGGTAACTTTTTCTAAAAGATGTATATAATTGAACTTCCCCAGTGGAAATCTTGATTTGCAAAGAAGGTTATGGCTGGAAATTGAATAAAGTCCAGAGTGTCATAATGGGTTTTCTAGCAAGACTTTTGGGAAGAAAGACACTACTATTAGTAGATATATATGCTGATTAGGGCAGTAAAGGTAAATTGGCCAGATAATATTTTGTTCTTGTTCCATACACTTGAAACAATTTGGAACCTGTTTTGCTATTGAAGACTCAGAGGAGTTTTAATTGGTAGGATACCTAAGAAAAGAAAGCACCAAAATAAAATATATATAAAAAATATATATAAAAAATATTCTCCTAAAAATTTTTAGGAGAATAGTCATCTTCAGTGAGAAATTGACAGAAAGCATCTTTGGTGAATATTTCTTACATAGCTGCTTTTTTATTTTAGAGGTAACGCCATTAAAATTATTCCTATGTTGTACACATCATAAGTAGTTTTTGTTTTCTATATATTTCAAAGTGATTATCACTGATAAAACCAATACAAATAACCAGATGTGTAAATATACATACATGAGAGGACTTTATCTGTAGTTTGTGGTGGAAAGAGCACTAGGATATTATTTTTTTGTTACCTAGGATATTGTATAAATGTAAGGTACATAAACATTGACATTTTCTAATTTTATAACCATGAATTAGAACTTGATAAATTTAGTAACTATTTTAATTATGTTAAAATGAAATGCTTCTTCTATGTAATAAATTAGAAATTTGAAAAAATAGGACTTTCTGGTAAATTTTGAAATGGTTGTTGAAATAACACATAGAGGAGAAGCTATCAGTAAATATTTGTGGTTGGTACCTTGTGGGTATTGTATTTGATTATAGAAAATATATTAGCTTTTATTCCTGTTATTATTTAGGTCGCTATGCATTTCAGATCTGGAAGCCTCTAGAACAAGTAATCACAGAAACGGCAAAGAAGATTTCCACTCCTGTGAGTTAAAGATGGCTTTAGTTAGAAGCCTCATTTTGATTTTTGTTTATATGCCATATTTGATAGTAATTCAGAAAATGTCTTGGATTTTCCAACATTTGTAGTTTCTTCATTATATCCTTGGACAGATTGTTTAATTTATTGATTTGTTTTAGTTTCTTGGCCACATTATTTTTATTTCTAACCTCATTCCTGCTTTTGACATCTAATTACCATATTCTTTTTAGTAGTATCACACCAACTTTGAGGTAATTTATCTTTTTTGTTTAATTAATATTAATTTAGTCTTGCAGTGATTTTTCTGTACTAATCCCTTTGATAGAAACTGGTATAGTTGATGAACAAAACAGATATGGTCCCTGCCATGATGGAGCTTACTCAGGAGTTTATTTCATTCTAAAATTTGAAATGGGTCCCCTTGTAACACCACCTGGTCATCTCAAACATCAAATTATAAAATTTCAATCCTGAAATCTAGGATTTATACATTCATCTACAGGCATTGTAGTTACTCTCTGAGCTGAATATCAGTGAAGAACGAATGATAGTAGGTACCTGAAAAGCTAAAGTGTTGTGACCTGGTTTGTAACCACTTACCACAACGCAAAGAAAACTCACTGAAGCATTACAGCATACACTTTGACTTCTGGGCAATAGAAGCAGATCAACTTGGGATAGATCAACTTGGCTTATAGCAATCCGAGAATGAATGGCTTGTTTTAACAAAGGCATTACAAGCTTGTGAGGCTTAGTTAGTCATGAACAATGACCACACTTTCACAGGATGACATACTGACAAATAATAAAACTCAGGTTCAGAAGAAGTGCAAGTGATTTTGTAGACCTATAAATGTATGTCTGGGCCCCTGGGTAGCTCAGTGGGTTGAAGCCTCTGCCTTTGGCTCAGGTCATGATCTCAGGGTCCTGGGATCGAGGCCTGCATCGGGCTCTCTGCTCGGCAGGGAACCTGCTTCCTCCTGCCCCTCTGCCTACTTATGATCTCTCTCTCTGTGTCAAATAACTAAATAAAAATCTTTAAAAAAAATAATAAAAGTATGTCTGTGATTAGAGGGAACATTTTTTGGGGGGGATTCCTTCTGTTTTCCAATTTATAATTTATTTGGCTGCAGTATTAATAGGTATTTAGCATTCATTTAGTAAATATTCATTAAACTCCTACTACATGCCAGATGTTATTGTGGGGAATGGGCTATGGTCAGGGACCATACAAAGATGATTGCCCTTAGGAGCATACATTTTAGTGGACACAGGCAATTAACAAGTAAATAAGTAAAATACATAATATGTAGAAGTGTTGACTGCTTTTAAGAAAGCAGAGTAAGAGGTTAAAGAATAACAGCAGTGAGGAATCTATATTAGACTGATCAGGGAAGGCCTCTCTGAGAAGATGAGGGAGATGACCAGGTGAATCTCTTTAGAAAGAGATTTCCAAGCCGTGAAAACACTGCGATGGTCCTGAGGTGGAAATGAGCTTTGTGGTGAGAATAACTCCAGAGGAGTATGCAAAGATAATAGTGGTAGAGTAGTGCCTAGATCATTTAAAGCCCAATACACTATAGATAAAAACTGTAAATAGTAAAAAATTTTACTTTCAGTGTAATGGAAAGCTTTTGGAAGGTTTTGAGCATGGGGGCAATGTGATTTGTATTTTAGATTATCACTTTGCCTGCTGCATGGAGTATTGACAAGAATGAGCCAGAGTAAAAGCTATCAATTCAGTGAAGAGGGTATTGAGATAGTGCAGGTAATAGATAATGGTGACTTGAAATACAGGTATGGAAATAGTAGCATAGTTCTTTTTTTTTTTTTTTTTATTCATTTGACACAGAGAGAGAGATTACAAGTAGGCAGAAAGGCAGGCAGAGAGAGAGGAGAGAGGAGGAAGCAGGCTCCCCGCTAAGCAGAGAGCCTGATGTGGGTCTCCATCCCAGGACTCTGGGATCATGACCTGAGCCGAAGGCAGCGGCTTTAACCCACTGAGCCACCTAGGCGCCCTGTAGCATAGTTCTTTAATGGGTTGTTATTTATTTTTTTCCCCATATGTTTATAAATAACAAATGGAGAAAATTTCAGAAATTATTTCCCTTCTGTTAAAGTGATCTTCAATAGATATATTTATATTATAAATAAAAGACTCACAAGTTTTGTAGAACTTCGTTATCTAACATTGTAAAGGAAGAGAGTAAGAAAATGAGAAAATTTTCACTGCTCTGTGAAGGCTCATGGATAAGGTGGAATAATTTAAGAGATTGTCATGGGTGTATTGAATGTGTTACCTGCATTTCTTAAGGAGAGAGAAATGATGTATCCCTCTTTTCCTTCACCTTTGTGGGCCTAAGGTAAGGAACACTTTTATGTAAATCTGGCCCCTTTTTTCCCCCCACAAAGTACTACTCCTGAAATTTGCAGCGAAAATATTTCTTAGAACATCTTTATCATCGTTATCATAATTATACCTCTGTGAAGATAAGAGCGTCTTATACAATTCTTTAAATATTAATAATTCTAGGGAAACTAAAAAATAAATATATACATACTTTCTCTTGGCACTTATGATTTCAAAGTGTCAATACAGAACACGCATTTACAGTGTTTTGATGTTGTAAATATGATTCATTATGAAACCAAATAGAGTTGCTAAAAAATGGGAATTGTAATCACGGGCCCCTAAATCTCTGTGACTCAAAAGAAAGCCTGCAAGATTCAAGTTCCTGTGAAGGTTGCTTTCTCTGTGCTTTAATATCATCTTGTTCTTAAATCTCATCTTTGTTTTTTCATACCTTTTCCCTCCATTTTTCTGGAATACTGCTTGGGGTAACTTTTTTCATATGGAATTCATGGATGGTAAATGTCTTAAGTTCTTATCTGCTAACAGTTTCTTTTGCTTTCACTGTTAAACGTCAGCTGCTGGCTCTTGGGAATCTAATGGAGCCAGTATGAGAGGAGTATAGAAATCTCTGCTCGGGGAGCTTCTGGCTGCCTCAGTCAGTTGAGCCTACTGTAACTCTTGATCTTGGGTTTCAAGTTCGAGCCCCACATTGGGGATAGAGATTACTTTAAAAAAAAAAAAAAAATCTCTGCTCAGACTGAATGAACCTCAGTGCCCACATACATGCTTTCCTGCATATTCTTAGCCACATTTTCTGGTACACTCAGACTCTCAGCCAGAATTTCTGATGTTCTTATTCTTACTCCTTTGTAAGCAGCCTATTTTGGTTTTCTTCTGTTGTTTGTGATTTAGGCTTTTTGTTTCTTGGTGCTTTTTGTTTTTTTAACTCTGGAAGTTTCAGGGGGTTTCTCTTTATTACTGATGTTTTGAAATTTCATAGGTATTCTTAGTGAGACTTAAGTGAAAATTGTCTTTTGTTTTAGAAGATCTCTTATACTATTCTTTATTTTTTTCCTTCCATTGTCTCTCTTCCCTGTTCCTGGAACTCATTATTAGAGACACATTGAAACTCTAAGTGTATCCTTTATGTCTCTGAACATTTTCTTTCTTATTTTCCATCTTCTTATCTTTTTGTTTTACATTCCACAGTATTTCCACAGCTTATTTTCCAGATCGCCAGATTGGTTGTTAGCAGTGGCCATTCTGTTATTTAGTCCATCTGCTAAACTTTTTACGTCAGTAATATTTTAATATCTGAAAAATTTCTTGTTTCTTTTTCATAGCAATTACTCTTTTATGGATATAAAATACTAATTCAAATTTTGTCAAATCCTCGTCTGCTTCCTGATTTATCTCCTTTCTCCATAAGCCAGTTGTTATTTGTTCATATTTGTTCTGCTTTTCCCCGTGATACTGGATTTGTTCAAATGTCTGATAATCCTTGGTTATTGGTTTATGTTTGTGAGAACTAAATTGATTAATATAAGTGGGCTTCCTCAGCAGTTTGGTAGACTCACTTCAATAATTTAATTGAATGAGAGGGTTGATAGTGGGCTGTGAATACAGAGATGGGTTACGTCAATAGCATGTCTTCCAAAGCAAGGAACCCAGAGGCAGTCTTGGGACATCTAGAGAGAGGTCGAGGAGAGATTGAGTACTATGTATATTTTATTCATTGGCATAACTGTGTCCCTCCCCAGCCTTCTGGGTTCTGATATATGATCTGTGAGTACTCTCCTTTGCTTCTCTTGGGACCTACTCCCCACAGTGAGATACATCCAGCCATGGCCTTGCTGTTGTCTTTCTTAGCCTGAGGGCAAAATGACAGGCTGTAGGCCCCTTAAGCTCTGTATTACTGAGGTTAGAAATGGCAATCTCTGCTTTTCTAGTTTAATTAATTATCCTGATGTTGTTACTGTATGGTTGACTCTATTGTATGTTGTTATTGCATGGTTGGGTTTTCTTCATAATTTCTGAGAAGGGTTTTCTTCTTTCCTCTAGTGTTTGAGGCTACAGTGATTTTTCTATATGTGAAAGTCTTACCTATTTTCAGCCTTTCAGTATTTCTTTCAAGTTGTTGGTTTGCTACTTGTATCATCTCTTGTTTTCTAGGCCTATAATGGACTTTCCTTTTAAAAACATCTCTCTTCTCATTTCAAAGGCACTTTAGAAAGCGAAAGACCTTTTTTTATGCAATCTTCTGTTCTGAACCAGTACTTTTTTGCTTGATTTTTAATATATTAATATGTTATTAGCTCAGCTTATGTTTAACTACCCCTATTTTTTTTTCTCCTGGGAAAAAAAACCTAAGTCATTCATCTTCTTTTAAGGCTTTTATTTTTCTATTTGTGAAAATGTCCTTTTATTTGAATACAGTTTTAAAAAATTAGACTTCCTTTGTCTTATGGTTAAGTGAAATTCATGGAAACAGCACAAATTAAAATCATCCCTCCGTGGCTCTCTAAATTAGATAGATTATTGTAGATAATAGGAATTTATAGTTTATGGTAAATGTATTTCTTCTCTTAAGATTATGGAATGATATTGTTCTTCTTTGGTTGTCTGGAGGACTTTTGTATTTCCAGCTCTTGGCTGAGTACATTTTCTTTCTCTTTTTTTTTTTTTTTAAGATTTTATTTATTTATTTGACAGAGAGAGAGAGATCACAAATAGGCAGAGAGAGAGGAGGAAGCAGGCTCCCCGATGAGCAGGGAGCCCAATGCGGGGCTCGATCCCAGGACCCTGAGATCATGACCTGAGCTGAAGGCAGAGGCTTTAATCCACTGAGCCACCCAGGCACCCCCTGAGTACATTTTCTAATGAAGATTTTGTTTAACTTGGTTCATTTCATATTTCCTTTGATAATATGTGGCACTATAGCATTTAATGCTAATTTTAGATGGAAAATTATTTTGAGGTATGTTGTTTATATATCCTTTATGAATAGAATAATACAAAATAATAATTTGTAAGGTTCAGGGTGTATTTCAAATAGACAGCAGCATAAAAGTAGTAAAATCATACTGTTTTTGTTCTTAAAAATTCTATTAGAAAGGTATAACCAAAAAAAAATTTTTTTTTTAACCATCCACTCTATTTGATGGAGTTGTTCTATAGTTCTTCCTTATATATATGCACATTTTCGCTCACTCATAAGCAGGTCCGTGTTTAGGGTATGAGCCTTATCCAAATGCTAGATTTTAAGTTCTGGGTCTCTTTTTCCACGTGGGCAAAACTAAAAGTAAATAATTACTCAGATACAATACCTGCCATTAGGGGTTTTTTGGGGATTTTTTGGCCATTAGGGTTAATGAGCTTTGTGACTAGCGGGAGTGACACTTGAAACATCAGTTTATCATGTTTATTATGTTGAAATTTTGCAGCTCCCTAAGGTTAATAAATACTTTTGTTTTTGTTTTTAATTTTTATTTTTTTATTCTTTTATTTTTTTTTTTAATTATTTGCCCCAGGGGTACAGGTCTGTGAACCATCAGGCTTACACCTTTCACGGCATTCACCATAGCACAAACCCTCCCCAGGTAAATAAATACTTATAGAAATGTCAGGGAGGAAGGTATTCATCTAGTAAAAACTTTAGTCTGCTGAGAGAAAACTTAAAACCAGCTGTTATTCCTCTGTTAAATCCCCTAGGCCTTTATATATTCCCCTCTGTGTATGTAAGTATACATGTGTACATATGTATAATTTGTCCAGGTTACTATGTGTACTTAAATAATTTGATTCTCTTCCTCCCCTCACAACTTGGAGAAAGGTATTGTTTTTAGTTTTCTTTCTAGATTGTAAGTTACTTGAAACTTGAAATATTATATCAATTCCTCACAACACTGGTATGTTGATAGATTAGCATCTATGTGATAAAGGACAAAACTTTACCTGTCTCATTTGAAATGTTCCTGGCATTCCTAGGTGCTGAAGTACTTGTTAAATGAATTAATTGCCAGGGAATTATTACCAAGGAGAAATTTATAACAAGCTGTTCAAAGACAGCAGCTTATATGAATGACCAGATCCAGCTCGTTTTTTAAGTTCTACTAATTTCCTTGGTCTTTTATTTAGTTCTCCTTTTTTAAAAATTGTACAGGTAGCCTGTGTTCATTTTTGAAAATTAGAAAGTAAAAATAAACATAAAGAAGAAAAAAATTATTCATGAGTCACCAACCAAAAATATTTTAGTGTATATACTTTCTGATGTTGTTTTATGTAAACATATGCTTATTTTTCCTTACAAAAATAGGGTTCACATTTTAAAAACATGTGTGCAATATAATCATTGATGCATTTTTTCCTTCTATCGCTGTTAAGAGCTCTTAAAGCATTGTCTGTATTTGCTGTCTCCCATTCCTTCCCTCCTGTTCTCTCTTAAACCCACTCTAATCAGACTTTCACTCCCACTCCTTGCAGCTCTTGTCAAAGACTTTGACCTCTTTGATAAATCCAACAGTCAGCTCTCAGCTCAGTTCTGACTTAACCTATCAGAAGTGTTGGAAACTTTTTTTCCCTCCCTTACTTTTGGTGTATACTTTTCCTTCTGCCTCACTCCTCAGTCTGCTTACTGATTCATCTTTATTTCTCTGCCCCTCAAATCTGCAATCTCTAGGGCTCAGTCTTTGGACTTTTTCTCTTCTCTCACTCCTTAGGTGATCTCATCCAGTCTCATGGCTTTACATACTGTATATATATACTCATGACTTCCAAATGTTACCTCCAAGTCAGACTTCTCCATTTAGATGTGGATATCTCCATTTTGCCCAAAAAGGCCAACAGCATGTGAATAATAACCCAATAGGTAGACAGTTGTGTGATCAAAGCCCTGATTGGCACACCTTAGCACCCAATCCACAGGGGGCCCACACTCAGGATGCTTAAGATAGTTCTGCAAAAGAGCTCATAAGAACCCCTGGATTTAAATGTCAAAATGGCAACTCTCTTGGCTCCCCTCCCCCTCTGGGAGCTTTGTACTATCGCTCAATAAAGTTTGCCTTGCTGCCCACCACTCTTTGTCTGGTCTATCTCTTCATTCTTGGTCGACGTGACCAAGAACCGTGGGCACTAAAGCAATAGAAATCCTGTAACAGTAGTTCATTAGGGAATGCTCTTAAGATCCACGGCTCCAGAAGGGAAGAGAAGGAAGGACAGAGGACAATTTAGGCTGCAATACAGTCATAACAGAGGCCTCAGCCAACCCGATGCCAAGCTCTGAAGCTCGGCTGGCTCATTGTGGTTGTCCCAGATTGGGGCAAGGAGCTATGAGAATAAATGAGATCACCTGATAAGTGAATTATAGATGTGAGGTCTAAGGATTGAGCTCTAGAGAACTACAATGTTCATACCTCCATATCAACCAGTCATTAAATAGAGACTGCTCTGGGAAGGGGACCTGAACTTGACTTTCTTCAGCCAAGCAGTTCCTGAAGAGTCTGACATCTGACTGCTGTCTGCCAGCGTCAGCCCCAGCATGCAAAGTGTAAGTCCTTCACTTCTGAAGGGGAAGCTGCACAGTGTATGTGTATTGTGTGTTTACTACATCATCTTCAATCCCTCTTTTTCTCATATCCCTCATTTAATCTCCTAAGAAAATGTTAGTGTTGTTAGTGATCTAGAATCGGATCACTTTTAAAGTAGCTCCGCTCTTACTATGTTGGTGCATCTCTTGCCTAGATTATTTTTGTGTCCTCTTAACTGGTCTCCTGCTTCCCTCTTGCACCTTTCTTTCTTTCTCTTCTCCATATAGCATTTAGAGTAGTCCTTTCAAAATACAGTCAAATGACATTACTCCAGTGCTCTGAGAATAGACTCTTAAAGTATTTGTTGCTTACAGCCCCTCCCCACAAATCTGGCCCAGTTGCCTCTCTGATACTACTTTCTTTCTTGCTCATGCCTTTCCAGCCACCTTTCAGTGACCTTGCATTCATTTTCTGGTCTCTCTTGGCCTGCCTGTCTGCTGCTCTCCTGGTGTCCTCCCCATTGTGTCAGTTCTTCTTCTTCCTTCTTCTTTTTTTTTTTTTTTTAAGATTTTATTTATTTATTTGACAGAGAGAGAGATCACAAGTAGGCAGAGAGGCAGGCAGAGAGAGAGGAGGAAGTAGGCTCCCTGATGAGCAGAGAGCCCGATGTGGGGGCTTGATCCCAGGACCCTGAGATCATGACCTGAGCCGAAGGCAGAGGCTTTAACCCACTGAGCGACCCAGGCGCCCCTTCTTCCTTCTTTATCAGCCAGTCCAGGAGGTAAAAAAGATGTGTGTCATGTCAACATTAATGACTTATCAAGGTTATCCAATGAGAAAATTACTGCAGAGCTTAGGAAAAGTTCGAGTGTTTTGCTTCTACTGATTTATTTTAAATCTGTTATATCTTAGTGTAAAAAAATTAATGTATTTGAAAGTAAAAAAATTATTAATGTTTTTTAAGTTCATCTTGGTCATAGTTTCTTGTAAAGGATCATTGTTTAGTGCTCCCCCCTTCATAGGTTCTAGTTGACTTCTAGTAAAATGCATTACTCTTACTGCAGCTATGATGGGATTGAGGTCCTGCCACCTCATACATGGAACTAATTATTTCATGCTCTTTCTTTCCTGTACAGAGCCTTTCATCCTACTATAAAGGAGGATTTGAACAGAAAATGAGTAGGCGAGAAGCTAGTCTTATTTTGGGTGTAAGGTAGGTGTGCTGCATAAGTATTATTTTGTTCTGTGGCCAAGCGTGTTTTGAAAAAAGGAGAAAATGTTACAGTAAAGTTTTCCTTATATTTTAAGTTATGAATAGGAGGCAGAGGAGAAAATACAAATTTTTTACATTTTATTTTTTTTTTTATTTTTTTATTTTTTTAAAGATTTTTTTTTTTTTTATTTATTCATTTGACACAGAGAGAGAGATTACAAGTAGGCAGAGAGGCAGGCAGAGAGAGTGGAGAGAGGAGGAAGCAGGCTCCCTGCTGAGCAGAGAGCCCGATGTGGGCCTCGATCCCAGGACCCTGGGATCATGACCTGAGCTGAAGGCAGCGGCTTTAACCCACTGAGCCACCCAGGCGCCCCAATTTTTTACATTTTAAAACCTCAAATTTAAAAGAATATCCTACTCCCCCTAAAAATAATAAGCATGATGTGATATGTCTTTATTTCTTAACAAGGAACTCTGAATACTAGTTTCACAGCAATTATCAAAATATCCCTTATTGTGACACTGAATTTTTTCTGGATTTAGTTTTATAATTTGATATCTGTCATTTTTCTGTTATAATATGGGATTCATTTCACAATTCTTTCCTATTTCCATAATTTGACATCTAGCATATTTTATTATAATTCTTTCACTTTAGTATCTGTTTATTGTGTGACTTTGGACAATGTAGAAGAAAGTAAATGTTGTTGTGTGTTTGCCCTGTGATATTTCCTTAACTTTTATGTTAAGTGATGTCTCTGCTATAAATTTGCTATATTTATTTGTTTACCTTATGCTCCTTTAGAACTCACTCAAATTTTTGTGGGGGTTGGTTACAGTATGTCATCTACAACAGATCTTCTGATGATTTAATCAATGGAAGCGAAATAGGTCATGAAGTCCTATGTTGATATAGTCTTTTAAATCTCTTATAGATTAGCAGATTTTTAAGACCAAAACATTTAATTATTTCTTTTTTTTTTTTTAAGATTTTATTTATTTATTTGACACAGAGTGAGAGAGAGATTACAAGTAGGCAGAGAGGCAGGCAGAGAGAGAGGAGGAAACAGGCTCCCTGCTGAGCAGGGAGCCCGATGTGGGCCTCCATCCCAGGACCCTGAGATCATGACCTGAGCCGAAGGCAGAGGCTTTAACCCACTGAGCCACCCAGGCGCCCTGGTTTCACAGGTTTAAACTCACATCATATGCAAAGATTTTACCTTATACCAGGCACCCTAATTATTTCTTTTGACTTAGCAAGAAATTCAAAGGGGTGGAGAGCAAGGGAAACAGCTCTGTTCAGCTTGGTGCTTTATTAAATAAGAGATGAAATATCTCACTGGGAATAGGTTTTAGGTAAGGGAAACCAAATTTGGAAGTTGACTATATTGCTCATTATTATTTGCTTTAATATTATTCAGGATGGCATTTTTATTTTTCTTGAACTTTTATTGGGCCCCCATACCATCCCATTCATTCATAGTCTTGAAATGTGAATATAAAACTTACTTTAAAACTGAACACAAAGGTTTTTGAGAATATCAGTTAACATCATCCAAGGCAGTCCTGTTGTTGAAACAGATAATTAGGACTTAAGATTTATGGTTATAAAGGTTTATCCTGTTGAACTAGAAGCTGTAGAAAATTTTACAAGGATAATTTGCTGATTAAGAGTATATCCTCAGGGCGCCTGGGTGGTTCAGTGGGTTAAAGCCTCTGCCTTTGGCTCAGGTCATGATCTCAGCCTGCATCGGGTGCTCTGCTCAGCGGGGAGCCTGCTTCCTCCTCTCTCTCTCTGCCTGCCTCTCTGCCCACTTGTGATCTCGATCTCTCTCTCTCTCTCTCTCTCTCTCTCTCTCTCTCTCTCTCTCTTTCAAATAAATGAATAAAATCTTTTTAAAAATTTTTTTTAAAAAAGAGTATATCCTCTAATAACAGGCGAGTATATGAATACCAGTTTTACCATTTACTAGCTATGTGACCTCAATATCATCATTTGAAAAATAGAGATACTATCAGTTTCCATTGCCTAGGATTGTTGTGAAGACTAATACATATAAAATACAGGCATTCTTAATATAGACATGGCACTTAGTAACTACTCAACAAATACCAGCTGGGTGAAACATATCCTTGTCCTGGTTCAATCACTGAAGCACTGCATTGTATGAGCCTGGTCAAATTATTTTTAGCTCTTCTACCCTTTAGTTTCTTCAGTTTTGAATAGAATTAATACTATTTAGCCTTGTTGAAATAATATAAAATGATAGGAAGATTCCTTTTTATAAAAGTACCTACCAAACAACAGGTGCTAAATAAATGTTGGCTCCTCTTTCTTCCCATTGATATCTCCAATGCAGAAGCTAAATATTTGCCCTTAACACATTAAATAAAAAGGTAAGCCTTATTTGCTTTCCTCTAGCCATTTCTTTCATTTTTTTTTTAAAGATTTTATTCATTCATTTATCGGAGAGAGAGCACAAGCAGGGGGAACAGCAGACAGAGCAGGCAGAGGGAGAACCAGGCTCCCCGCTGAGCAAGGAGCCCAATGGGGGACTCCATCCCAGGACCCTAGGATCATGACCTCAGCTGAAGGCAGCTGCTTAACCAACTGAGCCACCCAGGCATCCCTAGCCATTTCTTTCAATCAGGTAGTGTTGTATTTTGAGAAGATTCTTTAAAATATGAATACATTGCCATGGCTCCATTCTCCATGATCAATGAATCTAAACTATTTACATTATATAACAACTAGGCAAAGGCAAAATGGAGCTGACTGTATTGATGACCTATTAAAAAATACTCTCTGTGCTACTAGATGATTCTGTACATTCTTACATATTTCATGAAGCCTAAAATATTTTACTGAGCTGCCCAGAAAAATTATTATTACACTTGTTACTTTCTGAAATGATGCACATGTGTGATTTTCATACTTTCTGAAAACTTCTGTGGAACTGTGTTCAGCTAAATGTTATTCAAAAGACCGATATTAAAAACCATGAAACTAAAACTGCTCCATTTGCCACAGTATTAGAGAATACCACTCATTTCCTTCCCTGTACCCCACTTCCCAGTCCCAGTCAAATGCATTCCAGGGAACACAGTTTGTATTCTTTGATCTAGGAAATGGGTATTTAAAGTTATACTTTCAATTTCATGATGAAATTGTCTGTACTGGAGATACATTGGCTCTTTATTTAATTTTTATACTATGTTTAAGAACTAGAATTCTCCCATCTTGTTTAATCTTTAGAAAAACAAATAAATTTATTAAAATGTGGTAAGTTCCTAGAGACTTAATGTAGCAATAAGGAAAAGGGAATAAACTGCAGGCACACAAGAGTACTTCCCTCATCCCCTAAATTCACCACAAAGAGTCTGAGAATTATTATCTTAAGGGCCGAATGTTTTGAATGGCCATACTTGTACATATAAGCTCTCCTTGCATTTCTTACTTCCTCCAATGTATCTAGTTTGGTGGTTGACAGACCTCATTGTATATAATGCTTTATGGACTTTCATGTACAAAACCACGTGTACTGTTTTTTATAGGCAATGTAAGTGATTATCGAAGATAATCTATCAGGTATAATTATCAAGGATAATATTCAAATTTTGTCCTATGTGCTAAATTAAAGTTAAATATCCAGAATAAGATACAACCTGCCATATAAACTCCCCCCACCCCCAAAACACATAGAATGCAGGTTTGGATTTTACTGAACTTACATCTTCATTATGTAGTAGTCCACTTTATGAAATGTTTTTTAAAGCTCCTCTTTTTCTACTTTAAAATTTTTGGTAATACAATAATGCCTTATAGTGTTAGTATTTACTAATATAGAGCCATTATTTTTTGAAGGAGTTTGCCTTTTTATAGCTATTTTCTTTTGGAGGGCTGTATAAAATGCATTAAGCCCTATTGTGTATTCAATACTAGATACTATTTTTTTTTTAAGATTTTACTTATTTGTTTGACAGAGAGACCCCAAGAGAGGGAATACAAGCAGGGGGAGTGGGAGAGTGAGAAACAGGCTTCCCGCTGAGCAAGGAACCCGTTGTGGGGCTCGATGCAAGGAACCCGTTGTGGGGCTCGATACCAGGAACCTAAGCCGAAGGCAGACGCTCAACGACTGAGCCACCCACCCGCCCCTAGATACTATTTTAAGATACAAATCATAGCTTCTGCTCTTTAGTATCTACCTAAGGAGACATGTCAAATGTGAACAGAAGAACTAGAAAACATAACTAATAAAGGAAAACAGTACTACAGAGCACCACAAAAGAGAATGATAAATGTAGATTTACTACAATAAACTAAACATACTGGAATTTAAAAAAAAATAATGTGTTTTTCATTTCTTAATAGGCAGTTAAACAATAAATTGTTCATAGCCCAGGTGCAGTGTTTAATGACTTCTTTTCCAAAACTTAGTAGTCTTTAGAATCAGACAGTTTCTTGACTGGTTATCTGGGAAGTATCTACAAACCAAAAAGTAAGTTTGAAATGGTCCCCCAGAGGACTTTCATAAGCAGCCAAAAGGAATACCCAAGTAGTCCTTATAGAAAAAGACTTTTTGATATTAAAAATCTTTTTTTAATTTTAAAATTTTTCCTTTAGTTTTATTGAGATATAATTGACATACAACATTGTATATTTAAGATATATAGCATAGTGATTTGATACATGTATAATATGTATAGATTGCAAAATGATTACCACAAAAAGTTTAGTTAACATCCTTCGCCTCACATTGTTACAGATTTTTTTCTTATGACAAGAACTTTTAAGATCTACTCTTTCAGCAACTTTCAAGTATAAAATACAGCATTGTTAACTGTAGTCACCATGCTGTACATTCCATCTCCTGGACTCACTTATCTTTTAACTGTAAGTTAGACCTTTTGACTACCTTCACCTATTTCCCCCATCCTCCTGCTCTTGCCTCTGGCAACCACCAGTCTGTTCTCTGTTTCTGTGAGTTTGGCTTTTTCAGATTTCACATATAAATGAGATCATACAGTATTTGTCTTTCTCTGTCTCTCTGATTTATTTCACTTAGCATAATGCTCTCAAGGCCCGTGCATGTTGTCAAAAAATAGCAAGATTTTCTTCTTTTTTAGTTGTTGGACACAGATTGTTTCCATGTCTTGGCTATTGTAAATTATGCTGCAGTGAACGTGAGGGTGCAGATATCCCTTGGGAGACAGCGATTTTATTTCCTTCAGATATATACTTAGAAGTGGAATTGCTAGGTCCTAAGGTAGTTCTATTTTTAATTTTTTCAGAACCTCCATACTCTTCCACAGAAACTGTACCAGTTTACATTTCCACGAACAGTGTGCAAGGGTTCCCTTTGCATCTTTCTAACACTTGTTTATCTTGTCTTTTTGATGACAGTCATTCTATAAGCTGTGATGTGATATCGTACTATGGTTTTGATCTGCATTTCTGTGATGATTAGTGATGCTGATCACTTCATATACCTGTTTGACATTTTATGTTTTTGGAAAAAAATCTAGTCAGATCCTCCACTTGTTTTGAAATCAGATCTACGTATCTATGTATCTAGCTATGCTGTACTATTTTTTTGTGTGTGTGTGCTATTGAATTGTATGAGTTCCTTATTTTGGAAATAACATCTTATCAGATATATGATTTGCATATATCTTCTCCCTATTCCATAGGTTACTTTTTTCATTTTGTTGATAGTTTTCCTTTCTGTGTAGAAACTTTTTAAAGTTTGTTGTAGTCTCACTTGTTTAATTTTGTTTTGTTGCTTTTGCTTTCCAATTTAAAAAGTTACTGCAAAGACTGATGTCAAGGAGCTTACCCCCCCCCTGTATTTTCTTCTATGAGTTTAATGGTTTCATTAGTTCAATGGTTTTAATTCAAGGCTTTTATCCATTTTGAGTTGATTTTCATGTGTTGTGTAAAATAAGGATCCAGTTTCATTCCTTTGCATGTGGCTATCCAGATTTCCCAGTACCATTTACTGAGGAGAGACTATCTTTTATTTGTTTTGTTTTTCGTTCCTTTGTTATACGTTAATTGATCATATATGCATGGGTTTATTTCTGGGTTCTCTATTCTGTTCCATTGATGTATGTGTCTGTTTTTTAACCTAATATATATACCGTGCTATTTTGATTATTATAGTTTTGTAATATAGTTTGAATTTAGGAAGTGTGATGCCTCCAGCTTTGTTCTTTCCCAAGATTGCTTTGGCTATTTGGAGTCTTTATGGTTCCATACAAATTTTAGGATTGTTCCATTTTTGTGAAAAATGCCTTTGGAGTTTTGATAGGGATTTCATTGTATCTGTAGATAGCTTTGAATAGTATGGGCAGTTTAACAAAGTGGACTCTTCCAGTTCATGAGTGTGGGATCTACTTCTATTTATTGGTATGCTTAATTTCTTTCATCAGTGTCTTACAGTTTTCGGTGTATAGGTCTTTAACTTCCTTGGTTAAATTTATTTCTAGGTATTTTATTCTTTTTGATGCAATTGTAAATGGAATTATTTTCTCACTTTCTTTTTCTGATAATTTGTTATTAGCGTATAGAGAGGCAAAAGATTTTTTTTTTAATTCTTTGCCCCAGGGGTACAGCTCTGTGAATCATCAGGCCTACATCTTTCACAGCATTCATCAAAGCACAAACCCTCCCCAATGTCTATAACCCATCCACCCTATCCCTACCCTCCCACCCCCCCAGTAACCCTCAGTTTGTTTTGTGAGATTAGGAGTCTCTTATGGTTTGTCTCCTTCCCCATCCCATCTTGTTTCATTATTTTTCCCTCCCTACCACCCACGACCCCCCACCCTACCCCTCAAGTTCCTCATATCAGAGAGATCATATGATAATTGTCTTTCTCTGATTGACTTATTTTGCTCAGCATAATACCCTCTAGTTCCATCCACGTTGTTGCAAACGGCAAGATTTCGTTTCTTTTGATAGCTGCATAGTATTCCATTGTATATATATATATACCACCTCTTCTTTATCCATTCATCTGTTGATGGACATCTAGGTTCTTTCCATAGTTTGGCTATTGTGGACATTGCTACTATAAACATTCGGGTGCACGTGCCCCTGAGGATCACTACCTTTGTATCTTTAGGGTAAATACCCAGTAGTGCGATTGCTGGGTCGTAGGGTAGCTCCATTTTCAACTTTTTGAGGAATCTCCACACTGTTTTCCAGAGTGGCTGCACCAGCTTGCATTCCCACCAACAGTGTAGGAGGGTTCGAGGGGCAACAGATTTTTATATATTGATTTTGTATCCTCCCCAACTTTACTGAATTTGTTGATTAGTTCTAACAGTTTCAGTGTTTTCTTTATGTAATAATCATGTCATATGCACTTTTCCTTCTTCATTTCTATTTGGATGCCCTTCATTTCTTCTTCTTGCCTAATAGCTCTGGCCATGACTTCCAGTACTATGTTGGAAAAAAGTGGTGAGAGCAGACAACCTTGTGTTGTATCTGATTTAAGAAGAAAAACTCTGAGCTTTTCACCATTGAGTATGATATTTGCTATGCATTTATCATACGGCCTTTATCATGTTGAAGTATGTTCCCTCTATACTAACTTTGTTGAGAGTTTTTTTCATGAATGGGTGTTCAGTTTTGTCAAATGGTTTTTCTACATCTTTGGAAATGTCATATGATTTTTATCCTTTATTTTGTTTCACATTTATGGTGTTTCACATTGATTGATTTGTAGATGTTACACCATCCTTTCATCCCTGGAATAAATCCTACTTGTTCATGATGTATGATGCTTTAATGTTTTGTTGAATTTGGCTTGCTCATATTTTGCTGAAGACTTTGACATCTGTGTTCATCAGGGATATTGGCTTGTAATTTTCTTCTAGTGTCCTTGTCTGCGTGTGGTATCAGGGTAATGTTTGCTTCATAAATGAGTCTGGAAGCATTTCCTCTTCTATTTTTTGGAAAAGTTTGAGAAGAATTGGTATTCTTTAGATGTTTGGTTTATTTTAGTAAAGCTGTCTAGTCCTGGGGTTTTCTTTGTTGGGAGGTTTTTGATTAGTGATTCAATCTCATTGTTAATAATTGGTCTGTTCAGATTTTCTATTTCTTCCTCATTCAGTCTTGGTAGTTTATGTGTTTGTAGGATTTATCTGTTTCTTCTACATTGTCCATATAGTTGGTATATAATTGCTGATAGTAGTCTCTTATGATCCTTTGTATTTCTGTGGTATCAGTTGTAAAGTCTTTTCTTTCATTTCTGATTTTATTTGAGTCCTATCTGCTTTTTTCTTGTGAGTCTAGCTAATGGTTGTCTGTTTTATTTATCTTTAAAAAAAAAAAACAGCTCTTAGTTTCATTAAACAATAAAAGACAGTCTTTTATTGTCTTTTCAGTCTCTGTTTCATTTATTTTTACTCTGGATCTTTGTTATTTCCTTCCTTCACTTTGTCTTAGTTTAGCCTTCTTTTTTCTACTTCCCTGAGGCACAAATAAAGTTGTTTGAGCTCTTTCTTTTTTCTTAATGTAGGCATTTATTACTATAAACTTACTGTAAACTTTCATCTTAGAACTGCTTTTGCTGCATCCCATAAATTTGTTGTTATATTTCCATTTTCATTTGAATTTGTCTCAAGATGTTTTTTCTCTTGATTTTTGTCTTTGACTCAAGACATTTTTTTATTCATAGAATATTTTATATGTATATTCAGCAATTGATAGTGTGTTTTAACATGCTTGGTGATCTGTTATTTAATCTCGAAAGATCAGAAGTATAAGTAACTGTCAAGGAATAGCTAGACTGGAACAATGGCAGAATCAAGGGTTCACAGCTGATAGCAAGGGAGGCAGTGCTAAAAACAGACAGAGGAACTTAAATGGAAAGCATTCGAGGACTCTTTAAGACAAGGATGAACAAATCTCTGCAGACCTTAAGAATTTCTTTGCTCTTAGTTTATACTCAGATTAATACTTTTGAGTCGTTCAGGAAACATTAGATTAGATTATTTATACTACATTTTTAGAAGTGGGAAATATGTAATATGTTTTCATTAAGAATGCTTTATCTTTATAATAATAACTAAAGACTAGTTATTTTTGAACACTTTCAATGCTAACTCTATGATAGGTTATGCTAATCCTTTTCCTTACATTATCTAATTTATTAAAATAATTCTGGAAGATAGTTTAGTACGTTCATTTTACTTATAAGAGAATTTTCACTCAGAGAGTTTAAGTGAGCAAGACAGAGTTTTGCAGCTAATGAATGGTGGAATCAGGATGTTGAACCCATGTTTGAATATCTCTAAAAATACCTGCTTTTATAGCCAGTACAATGTGGTTCATCCATACAAATTAAATTACTTTGAGCCTTACAACAACCACTCTGTACTTAAGTCAGCTGCTATTATCCCAATTTGAGACCCAGAAAAGTTAAGTAGCTTGGATAAGATAATATAGCTATTAATTAGCAATACCAGAATTTTGTTGTTGTTAAGTGTTAATTTTGTTTCCTTGCCTGGAAAATGTACTAGTGAGAAACATTTCCAATACCGAGTAAATTAGTTTTTACCGAAATAATTCTAAGTTTATTTAACTTTCTCAATTTTTGTCTGTAGCAAGGGCTTCTCCCATAGGTTTCTCACAAGTTAAATAAATTACGAGTTATGAAGAGTTTTGAGGTGCTCTGTTGAAACATAATAATAAAAACTATTTTGAAATACTTGCTACATTTCAGGCACTGTTCTAGCATTTCGTTGGTTTTAACTAGTTTAATCCCTACAGTCTCTCTATGAGGAATATGTTGTTCCTAGCCCTGTTTTACAATGAGGAAACTGAAGTACAAAGAAGTTAAAAAATTTGACCAAGTTTACCCTATCCTAAGTAGGAATGGAAATGAAATCTGGCAGTCTAGTACTCTGGAGTCCAGATACCTGTCTGTTACATTATGTAAACTGCTTTCCCCCCAAACAACTTGAGGCATATGTTTTCAAACTCAATATAGTCTAGAGACTATGCCTCTCCTACCCCATATGTTGTGTTTTATTTATTTATTTTAGAGAGAGGGCGAGGAAGAGAGAATCTTAAGCAGATTCCATGCTGAGCCTGGAGACCAACTTGGGGCTTGATCTCATGACCCTGGGATCACAACCTGAGCTGAAACCAAGAGTGGGTTATTTAACCGACTGCCCCACCCAGGCACCCCTATTGTGTTTTATTTTTTTAATTGATTGAAAATAGAGACTGGTATTACAAAGAAAGAAAAATACATGCAACGTTGAATCAACACTTTATTTTGATGGTTAGTAGACTTAAGTGACAAACTGTAATTTCATATTTATCCACAAGATGGTGAAATTCTCATTAGTTTTTAATTCTTTGAAACCCATATAAACTGTTAATTTATAATCTGCATTCGACACTATTTATTATAAGCACTTTAATTTCTTTTTACAGCCCATCTGCTGGCAAGGCTAAGATTAGAACCGCTCATAGGAGAATTATGATTTTGAATCACCCAGATAAAGGTAAGTAAAATTCCTGTTTTTCATAAATGTGGATCTGAATCTGCTCTGAATGCCTTTCAGTTTACTTAAACTCATTATAAGTGATATATATATATCTATATGTATATAGATACATATATGTATATATATATACATATGTATATAGATACATATAAACTTCCATTTCAACTATATAGATACATATATATATAGTTGAAATGGAAGTTTATATGCCACATGTATTGTGATTTTCTTATAAATAAGCTTTTGGATTGGAGTTCAATAGCCCATAGAAGTAGTGGATTCATATTATCGCTTTCAAGAACTTAGTTACTGATTTTTATATATGTGTACCTAGCCCCTGCGTGAGGCTTCTAGCATTTTGACTGGGAAAGAGAAAACATGAGTTGTGAACTCTTGTGTAAACTGATATGGGCATCGTGAATTATGTTTGTTTAACCTTAAACATAAAAGCATAAGATTTAGAGGATATCTTCTAAATCTCTGTACTATGTCATAGATAATTCTGAATTTCTTTATTTTATTCTGGAAGACTCTGAGGCTGAGACATTTGTTTTTAACTGGCCAGGTTTTAATGTAAATTTATCTTACAGAAAGACAATTATTATAACTTTAACTACACTACAGCTGCTTGAGAGAGAAAGCCCATATGTTCATTACTGTTTCTTCTCTAAAATAACAGATGGTAGAAAGTTGCACTGTGTTTCAGAAGTCAAGGGTGTGGTAGGGGGAGGAGAATGAAGGGTTTTTTGGATTCTTATTACAGACTTTCAGTTTTCTATTTTTTTTTGAAAAAAATTAAAAACAAATTTTAGTTTTCTGCACATCGTAACTGACACCAAAGTAGGGCATTCTTTTTCAATTTTCTCAATTATGTCCTATAAAAATTCTTTTCACTAAACATCATCTTTGGCTTTTTTATTTGCTGTTCTTTAGTTTGAATAAATGAGAGATTAAACTTTGAAAAGAGATTTTGCTTAAAATTTCTAAATATCTTCAACAGTTACTGAAAGATCCACTCAACTAATTTACTTCGCATTGTGGGCTTTCAGAGTAATTGACTCAGAAAGAAATGTGTTTAAAGTGCCTCCTTGAAGCCCTCTGTCTCCTACTAAACATCCTTTGTCCCTTCCAGGTCAAGTGTATGCTCTGATTGATTGCAGTAGGGTCGGGCACTCATGTCTTTAAGATGATTGACAAGTTGTTGATTGTGCCTACTGGCAAGGAAGCAAGTTCTAAAATGTATCTAAGAGAAAATGTATTTTTAGATACATTTAGTAAAAAAAGAAAATGTGTGTCCTATGAGCCAGTAGTATTTACAGAATTACTTGATTTACTCTGAGGTTATGTATTTATCAGAGGTGGGATTGTTGATTGCCTGTAGTATGCTTACTGTTACCCTGTCTGGCCCTGTGTAGGTAGCAGGATGTGAGGGAATGGACCTGGAAGCCAGAGGCTGGTGTTTTTCTCTGGCTTCTGCCTTCTAACTACCAGTATGACCTTGAAGACTTCCTTAACCTCTCCAAATGTCAATTTTATCTTCTACAAAATGAAGGGGTTTACTTCTAAAGTCCTTTTTGTTAAGTAATATAGTATCTTTATATGCCTATTCAATTAATGAAGAACTTGTACCCTATATTTCTGTTCAGATCACATTTTTCACTCCAGAAAGATGCTTTTTTATAACTTTTTTTTTTTAAGATCAGAAAGATGCTTTTAATAATTTTGGATTATTGTACCCTTTAAGAATCTATTAACAGCTGTGGACATTTTGTTCATATTAATTGGTCATTCATCCACAATTTTAAAAATATTTGGAGTTTCAGAGAGTTAACAGATTTCCCACACCCATGCATAAGCTCGCAGTTAGGAACTCCTGCTCTAGTAAAAAATAGGGTGAATTAAGGAATTTTGGCATTACTGGAGGGAAAGTATTCATGGATAATGGAGTTGGGAGATGATAACTCATAAATCCTAAAATGGTCTCTTGAGAAGGAAGGTGATTTTGTTTTGTTTTCTTTTTAATGAGAAGAAGTTAACAGATTTTAAGCAAAGATTGTCTCATTGTCCTCAGAGAGATAAAGCTAGAAGTATTTGGGGAAATATGAGAATGGGCAACTCTTAATTTTGTCTCCTCTTTTTCTAATTCCTTATCATGTTTGCTTTGGCCAGGTCAACACTGACCGAGTGTTTTATGCAAAACTTAAAATCCTCTACTTGGCAAAAACTTAAATCCTCTACTCCATGCTTCTGAAATTCATGAATGTACCACCACTTCATCCCTAAGTCAGTTTTCTGCTGGTTTTGCTGCCAGCTACTAAAACAAAGTTAGAACTTCAAATGTGTGATCAACTATAATTTGTCAAACATTTCATTTTCAGTTTATGCAAAGAAAGTAACATGAGAAAATTAGGTGCGGGGATGACTGAAAATAAATTTTTTTGTAACCAGTTTTAAATGAGCATTCAGATGTGTTTGGTAAAAAGTAAATTTTACTATTCAGTTTAGTGAGATAAAATCTCAGTTGATCTAATGCCTTCAGATTAATATCTTTTAGGTTATGCTTTTTTAAATTTCTGAACAGAGAGTTTAGTTAGGAAATAAGCAGTTGATATTATGCTTAATATAAAAAGGAAGACAGACTAGGTAAGTTTGAAAAGCTGTAGAACCTCAGCAATCTCTTAAACTCTCAAATCCAGTCCTACTCAACAGTATAGTTTGCTTTGTTCACGTGGGCCAGTTTGTTACCTGTATGCAACTAGTTAAGAACAGAAGTCAGAAGTAAGCATTTGAAACCCTTACAGTAGTTAACATTGTGGTAACATCCAAATGTGTGATACTTTTGTAATTTGTAATGTATTGGTCTACCACAAACTGGAAATTTCTTTAAAAGTGCTTCTTTACCACAGTTTGACAGACACTGATCTGATCAGTGCTGCCTGCTAAATCAAGACTGTTTCTGCGCTATCCTGGGGACAATGTCCTGTTAGTTCTCCTTAAAGATTTTTAGTGATGGAGAGCCTCCTGCTTTATAGGGAGCCCAGTAGGCAGCTCTAACTACTAGAAAGTTTCTTCTTTATATTTAACTGAAATCTGCCTGCCTGGAGCAGAGATTCTCATTCCTTTTTCATTTATGCCCCCTTTTAATAAATATACAGTATTCTCAGTGTTCTTTAATAGTACTTAAATAGGGCACCTGGGTGGCTCAGTCAGTTAAGGGTCCTGGGATCGAGTTCTGCATTGGGCTCCCTGCTCAGCAGGGAGTCTTCTCCCTCTTCCTCTTCTCTGCTTGTGTTCTCTCTCTGTCATGCTTCTCTCAAATAAATAAAATCTTCAAAAAACAGGATTTAAATAAAAATTAAATATTGGGACTAAAAACAAATCAAAGTATGCCATTGAATGGATTTTCCCTAATTACTCTTATCGTAGAAGAAGCTAAATTTGACAAAAAGTCCTGGTAATAAAATATTACAATTCATTATGATATATTACACTTAAAAGATATAAACAAAAAGAAAGACATGATCACCAAGAGTCAAAATGAATTCACTAAGAAAAAGTGATGCCTAATTAGCTCTATTTCCTTTTTGATAGATGTAACTAGACTATTACTTGTTTCAAAGGTCTCATCTTTTCTTCCCCTTATTTTAACAATTTAATTAGACTTAAGGCTTTATATTTGAGTTAATAACTTTTTTGGTAAAAATATATATATTTTTAAAGATTTTATTTATTTATTTGACAGGGAGATACAGAGAGCACAAGTAGACAGAGAAGCAAGCAGAGGGAGAGGGAGAAGCAGGCTCCCAGCTCTGCTGGGAGCCCATTGTGGGGCTTGATCCCAGGACTCTGGGATCGTGGCCTGAGCCGAAGGCAGCGGCTTAACTGACTGAGCCACTCAGGTGCCCCAAAATATAATTTTGTTTTATTTACATTGATTTTTCTTGATAAATGGTGTGATTTTTAAAAGGTAAAGAACATGGCTTTTTCATCTTTTTAATCTCTATTGCTGAGACTTAAACTCTTAATTTTTTTTCATGAGTGAATGAGTAAGCAAATGATTAAGAAGATGGTATACAAAGAAAATGTACAGGTAAAGTAGAATTGGGGTTGATAACTAGTTCATAATGATCATATGAAAAATTTAAAAGATTTATTATGCTGATATGAAACAACCTATAGCTCTTCTTTCATTCATTCAGAAACTATTTATTCAACTTCTCTAATGTGCCAGATGTTGTGGTAAATCTTGGGGCTTTAACTGTAAAACAGGACAACTAGATCCTTGTTTTCATACAGCATGTATGCTGATGGAGGGACAGACAAAAAATAAGTAAACCTATTTCACATTGTAGTAAGTGTGTTAAAAGGTGCAACAAGCAGAGATACAGAATATGAGAAAGAGGCAGCTTACATAAAGTGACTGGGAAGACCTCTGTGAGGAGAGACTTAAAGGATGGAAGGAAGGTATCTGTGTGAAGAATGGTTGGAAGGTTGGAGAACTAGCATATACAAAGGCTCTAAGGGAGGAAGGAATATAATGTGCTTAAAGACTTGAGAGGAAACTAGCTTGATAGGCATGTAATGTATAAGGGGAGAGATAGCCTGAAATGAGGTGGTGTTCACATTTTGAAAACTGCAGGTATGCTTTCTGATAATGAAACACTATATGTGCTGTGTAATACTTGAACTTGATTCCAAAGATAGTGGGAAGTTTCTGTCAGCTTTTAAGCAGTAGAGTGATGTAATTTAATTTACTTTTTAAGAAATCACTTTTCTCCTCAATCTCTCCTTACTTTTTATTTTTAAATATATTTCGTATTGAAGTATACAAACAGAAAAGTGGACAAATCATTAAGTATATATCTACATAAATTTTTACAAGCACCTGTGTAACCAGCCTCCAGGTCAAGAACTAGAACATCATCACACCTCTGAATCCCCTTCATGAGCCCTCCCAGTCTACTTCATCCCTAAAAGGAACATTATCTTGATTTATAATATCATAAGTTTTACCTCTTTTGAATGTGTGTAGTCATTTACATCTGGCTGATTTCAGTCAATATTTATCCTTGTGAGAATCATCCATATTGTAATGTGGAGCAGTAGTGTGTTCATTCTCATTGATATATAGCAGCCTTAGCAAAGTGATCCCAATCTTTTGGTACTGGTTGAGACCTGATTTGTAACCCAGGATGTGATCTATTCTGGAAAATGTTCCATGTGCACTTGAGAAGCATGTGTATTCTGTTGCTTTAGATTGGAATATTCCGAATATATCTGTGATGTCCATCTGGTGTCATTCAGAGCCCTTATTTGCTTGTTGACCTGCTTAGATGATCTGTCCATTTCAGCGAGGGGGCTGTTAAATTCCCCAACTATTATTTATTATTATTAATGTGTTCTTTGATTTTGTTATTAATTGGCTTATATAATTGGCTGTTCCCATGTTAGGGGCATAAATATTTAAAATTGTTAGATCTTTTTATTGAATAGACCCTTTAATTATGATAGAGTATCCTACCTCATCTCTTACTAAAGTCTTTGGTTTAAAATCTAATTTATCTGATACAAGGATTGCCAACCCAGCTTTCTTTGGATGTCCATTAGCATGATAAATGGTTTTTCATCCGTTCACTTTAAATATGGGGGTGTCTTGGGGGTCTAAAATGAGTCTCTTGCAGACAGCATATTGATGGATCTTGCTTTTTTATCCAGTCTAATACCCTGTGTCTTTTGATTAGGGCAATTAGCCCATTTACATTGAGAGTAACCACTGAGAGAAAGGAATTTAGTGCCATTGTACTACATGTAAAGTGACTATTACTGTCTATTGTCTCTGTTCCTTTCTGGTCTATGTTACCTTTGGGCTCTCTCTTTGCTTAGAGGATCCCTTTTAATATTTCTTGCAGGGCTGGTTTAGTGGTCACAAATTCTTCTAGTTTCTCTTTATCCTGGAAGGTTTTTATCACTACTTCTATTTTGAATGACATCCTAGCTGGATAGAGTATTCTTGGCTGCATATTTTTCTCATTTAGCAACCTGAATATATCACGCCAGTCCTTTCTGGCCTGCCAGGTCTCTGTGAATAGGTCTGCTGCCTAATGGTTCTGCTGTTATAGGTTATAGACCTCTTGTCCCGAGCTGGTTTCAGGATTTTCTCTTTGTGTCTGAGAATTGTAAGTTTTACTGTTAGATGTCAGGGTGTTGACCTATTTTGATTGGTTTTGGGGGTGTTCTCTGTGCCTCCTGGATTTTGATCCCTGTTTCCTTCCCCAGATTAGGGACGTTCTCTGTTATAATTTGCTCCAGTATACCTTCTGCCCCTCTCTCTCTCTTTCCTCTTCTTCTGGGGTCCCAATTATTCTATTGTTTCTCTTATCTCTTGAATTCTCCCCTCGTGATCCATTAGTTGTTTATTGCTCTTTTTCTCAGCTTCTTTATTCTCCATCATTTGGTCTTGTGTATCACTAATTCCCTCTTCTGCCTCATTTATAGCATTTGGAGCCTCCATTTTTTTTTAAGATTTTTATTTTTATTTGAGGAGGAGGCAGACTCCCTGCTGAGCAGAGAGCCCGATGCAGGCCTCGATCCCAGGGCCCTGGGATCTTAACCTGAGCTGAAGGCAAAGGCTTTAACCCACTGAGCCACCCAGGTGCCCTGGAGCCTCCATTTTTTATTACATCTCATTAATAGCCTTTTTTATTTCGACTTGGTTAGATTTTAGTTCTTTTATTTCTCCAGAAAGGGATTCTCTAGTATCTTCTATGCTTTTTTCAAGCCCAGCTAGTATCTTTACAATCAATATTCTGAAATCTAATTCCAACATCTTACTTATATCCATACTGATTAGGTCCCTGGCAGTCAGTACTGCCTCTTGTTCTTTTTTTTGAGGTGAGTTTTTCCATCGTCATTCTGTCCAGAGAAGAATAGATGNGGGGGGGAGGCTGGGTGGGGTGTGGGGGGGGGATAAAGAGAATATAATCAGACAGGTGAGCAGAGTAGAGCAATACACTGGATTCTGTGTGCAGTTTGGTCTATTTTTTTGGAAATTAGATCCCAAAAATTGTAAAGAAAGAAAAATTTATGTATAAAAATAAAATTAAATACAAGGAAAGGATAGAATGTCTTTGTAAAAATGGAAATTAAAAGACAAGAAAAAAACAAAAGAGGAGAAAACAAAAAGGAAGGAATATAAATATACAGGTGAACAGAACAGAGCAATACACTCTCTTCTGAGTGTATTTTGGTCATTTTGTTAGAAGAGATTGTATCTCAAATTTGTAAAGAAAAATGTGTATATAAAAAATAAAATTAAATATATTGAAAGGATAGAATATAACTGTAAAGATGCATTTAAAAAAAAAGATTTGAGGGCGTCTGGGTGGCTCAGTGGGTTAAAGCCTCTGCTTTCAGCTCAGGTCATGATCTCAGGGTCCTGGGATCGAGGCCCGCATCGGGCTCCCTGCTCAGCGGGGAGCCTGCTTCCCCCTCTCTCTGTCTGCCTGCCTCTCTGCCTCTTTGTGATCTCTCTCCCTCTGTGAAATAAATAAATAAAATCTTTAAAAAAAAAAAAAAAAAAGATTTTATTTATTTATTTGTCAGAGAGAGAGAGAGTGAGTACAAGTGGGGGAGTGGCAGACAGATGGAGAAGCAGGCTCCCTGCAGAGCAAGGAGCCTGATGCAGGACTTGATCCCAGGACCCTGGGATCATGACCTGAGCTGAAGGCAGCCGCTTAATTGACTGAGCCACCCAGGCATCCCTAATGATGAAAATTTTAAAAAAACTTTAACAAAACAAAAGAACAAAAACAAAACAAAACAAAAAGAAGAAAAAGAAAAGAAAAAAAACCCCCACAAAAACAACAAAAAAAGAGAATATGATCAGACAGGTGAATAGAACACCACCATACAATAGCTTTTGGGTGTATTTTGGTCTTTTAGAAGAAACTGCATCCCAAAATTGTAAAGAAAGAAAAATTTATTTATATAAGAAAAATAAGATTAAATATAATGAAAGGGATACTGTATAACTGTAAAAATGAAAATTAAGAAAGATTTAGGAAAGGAGTTGATAAAATAAGAATTGGTTGAAAAAAGAAAGAAAAAAGTTTTTTTAAAAATTGAAGTTGATGGATTAAGGAATAGTGAGGGGAATATCATGAATTCTATGTGCTGTATTCCCTTAGCACTGGAGTTCTGCAGTTCTCATTGATCAGTAAACTTGGTCTTGGCTGGATGTTCCTGCTGATCTGGGGGAGGGGCCTGTTGCAGCCATTCTCAAATGTTTTTGCCCCAGGCAGAATTGCACCCATTTGCCAAGAGGCCAGGCTAAATTAAGTCATCTGCTCTGTTTGGCTTTCGTTCTCCAAAGGCTTTCCGTGCAGCTTTAGAGGATGAAAGTAAAAATGGCTCCCAATCTCTGCCTAGAGCTGAAAGCTCAAGGCCACGCTCCATGCTCACCGGCTCACAGTGTTTCTATCTCTATCACATGGCCTCTTTTGAGACTCCAAACCTTGCAGACTCCCAGGGGAGGAAGGGGTGGGATCTTGCTGGCTCTGCTTGTTGAGCCCCTGCTCAGGAGCACTTGCTCCACTGTGCCGCAGATTGTGGTTTATGGCAACCCAAAGCTGAGAGCCCATTCCTGGGCTCACACTTTGCAGCTAGCTTCCCTCTTCTGATGCCTGGGAGCTCTGCTGCACTCATGCACCCCCAGTCTTCCTGTGACCCTAGGGTCTTGAGACCACATTGTTCCAGCTAGGTTTCCACCCCTCCTTAGCCACCTGAGTGACATCTCTCACTGGAGAAGACTTCTAAAAGTTTCGATTTTATACTCTGTTGCTCTTTTGCTTTCTGAGAGCCGGCTGACAGAGGCTCCCTCCCCCAGGTCTGTCTTCCCATACATCATCTCAGATTCACTTCTCTGCACCTCCTACAAAAAGTGGTCACTTTTCTATTCATAGACTTGAAGCTATTCTTTTCTTCTATCTCTGGTTGAGTCTGCCAGTGTTCAGAATGATATGATAGCTATCTAGCTGAATTCCTGGGACCAGATGAAATTAAGGTCTCCTACTCCACCATCTTGGACTCACTCTCTTATTTACTTGCTATGGTTGTACATTTGTTTATTTCTCCATTTAGGTTTTGTTTGTTTTACTTATTATGGTGATATGATTATATGATTTGGGAACAGATAATTTAGAATTGTTATATTTTCCTTGTGGATTGACCCTTCCTCATTTTGAAATGTGTTCCTTCATATCTAGTAATGCTTCTTGCCATAAAGTTTGCTTTACTCGAAGCTATAAATTCAACAGCTTTCTTTGGGTTAGTGTTTACATGGTATATCTTTTCCAATCTTTTTCTTTTTTTTTTTTTTAAAGATTTTATTTATTTATTTGACACAGAGAGAGAGATTACAAGTAGGCAGAGAGGCAGGAAGAGGAGGAAGCAGGCTCCCTGCCGAGCAGAGAGCCCGATGTGGGCCTCGATCCCAGGACACTGAGATCATGACCTGAGCCGAAAGCAGAGGCTTCAACCCACTGAGCCACCCAGGCGCCCCCAATCTTTTTCTTCAGTCTTTCTATATCTTTATTTTTGAAGTTTGAAATTTGTCTTTTCTAAGAAGTATGCAGTTGGGTTTTAATTTTATTTTAAGACTTTTTTATTTATTTGAAAGCAAAAAGCCATGCACACACACACCCATTTGAGTCAGAGGAGAGGCACAGGGGCAGAATCCCCAAGAAAACTCTCTGCTGAGCATGGAGCCCAGCATGGGTTCAATCCCATGACCCATGAGATTATGACCTGAGCCAAAACCAAGAATCAGTCACTCAACTGAACCAGCCATCCAGGTGCCCCTGGGCTTTATTTTTTTAATGAGGTCTGACAATTTTTGACTTTTAGTACAAGTTTTAGTTCTTTCACATTTAATGTACTTAATACATTTATAATATAATTATACCATGTTACTGTTTATGACTCACCTATTTTATGTTCCTTCTTCTTTACTTCTTTTGGCACATTGAAAATTTTAAAAGATTGATGTGTCTTTTTCTTTAGTGACTTCATAGATATACTTAAAAAAATTAGTAGAGTGAAGAGAATGGTGCCATAGAAGCTAAAAGAGGAATATATTCCTCTTGATCAGCTGTGCTGAATATTACTGTGAGAACCATTAAGATGAAGACAGAGAAGAGGATCCATAGTATTTTTGCAACTTTGGAAAACTTTTATGACCTTATAAAACAGTTTAATTGGTGGTGGGTTGAGGAGTGAAAGGAAGATGAGGAAGTTGAGTTAGCTTACTTAAACTACTTTCTTCAGAAGTTTTGTAAGGAAGATGAGGAGAGAAATGGAGTAGTAGCTGGAAAATAGGGATGTGGCATTAAGAGAAAGAATTTCTTTTGTTTTCTTTGTTTTTTACTTGTAAAATATGCTTTTTGGAGCTTGTTGAGCAGTTTTGTGCAGGTTTTTATGTCGGTGGAAATGATCAACTAGAGAGATCAATGATTTAGAAGAGATTAAATTTAAATTCAACAGGGATAAAGGTAATGTTCTTTTAGGCCCCCTAAATCAATTGTGTAAATACGGGACAGAGATTTGGCAGTGTTTCAGATGTAAAGGAGCCATGGGGGTGTATTTGGTCTCAAAGCCTATAAGATTCAACAGTGCACAAGTCACTAAAATATGTCAGTGGGTTCTTAAGCTGCCTTAAAGGACACACAGTATCAGTGTTATGAGATTGAATGTTACTATAGTCTTTTGCACTTGTCATTCATTCATTCATTATTTTCCTGATACTTATTTTTCTGCTGTACTGAGCCTAGGGAGCTGGACCTTATGTAAAATTTTGTATCCCTTCCTAGATCCCAAATTTTGAAGGATCCTGACAAACTAAGTAGTATTTAAAGGAAAGCAAACAAGATGGTGAAGGGCTGAAAGCAATGTCATGTGAATGGTCATTGATTCATTCAACACACGTTTATTGAGTATATAATGCAAGCCCGACAGTATACTAGACAGTGAAAAGATAGCCAGTCTTGCCTTCACAGATCTCATATTCCACTGGGAGAGACAGGAGATAGGTAATTTGGTAGGTTAAAATTGTCTACGAATTCTTTACAGCACCTCACATCAAGAGATGGTCTGTTTCCTTACCCTTTATATTTAGGTTAGCCTTGCGACTTGATTTGGTCAATAGGATATAGTAGAGCTCAAGAAGTATTGCAGCTTCAGCTGTTACCTCTTAGAACCTGGAGACCACTGTATGAAGAAAACCAGGCTGAGCTCCTGAAGGATGAAAGACTAAGAGAGAGAGCGGCCTAGCTGTCCCAGCCAAGGTCCCAGTCCATCAATTGCCCCTGGTATCCTATCTAAGTGATAACCATCCAGTTATAGCAGATCTGACCCAACTCAGAAGAACCACCCAGCTTAATCCATAGAATAGCAAGAATAAAAAACCATTGTTTTTAGTCACTAATTCTTGGGGTAGTTTTATGCAGAAAAGGCAGTAAGTGCTTTTAAGAAAAATAAAGTAGGGGGAATAGAGATTGGCAGCTGGAGAGCGGGAGAGAGGCAACTGCTTCCTATAACTGCAGTGTTACTTATAGTGTCTTAGAAATTCTCTGTAAGGAGATAATATTTACGCAGAGACCTGAGTGAGTAAGTTATACAAAAATCTGAAGAAAGAGTATTTTAGGCAGAAAGAACATCAAGTACAAAGAGCATATTATGGAATTGTAAGGAGATTGCCCAGAGTATAATGAACAAAGGAAAGAATGACAGGAGGTATGATTAGATAGGATACCCAGGGCTAAATGATGGAGTAGCTTGCAAGCTATACTAAGAATTTTGGCTTTTATTTTTAAGCGTGATAAGAATGATGTTACTTGATTTACAACAATTAGACTACTTTGGCAGGTATGGAGAAAATAGGGAGTCAAGAGTAGAAGCAAGGAAGTTAGTAGAGAATATTGTCACCCAAGAAAGAATGATACTGGTTTAGACCTTGGTTTTTGTGATGAAAGAGGTAAAGAATGGTCGCTTGATGATGTATTTTGAAAGTGAAGCCAATGAAGCTGGTGGATTGGGGGTAAGAAAAAAGTGAGGAAAAATGACTTAGAGTTTTGGCCAAAGCAGTAAAGAACAAGAAACCTTGCTATAATGAGAAACTTAGAGAGCTTCTATGCAGCGTCTAATATTTAAAATGTTGCACATATATGTGGGAAGTCCCTCTTCTGTCCCATTGCGAGGGCAGAAGTATGTTTACTGAGAAGAGACCATGAGCAGTTTGAATATCGGACCTTTATGTGGAAGACTGTTCTTATAGTTGGAGTTAAATTAGTTCCCCTTCACAAGTTATCAGTCAACTAGTAATTACGGAGTACCTTCTGGGAACTAGGCCCTGTTCTAGGCACTGCAGCTGCAACAGTAGAAGAAGAGATGTTCAGATAGAGCAGTGAAGGTAACTTGAGATTGAGAACTGCTGGAGGACCATTTGTTAGGGATGTCATAGGAGGTGTTCATTTACTGGATAATGAGGTGTAGAACCCTTTAAGACTCTTCCAACTCTATGTTTCTGTGATTCTCTAATTACCTGATATGCTGAATCAAGACTCAAAAGTATTTTTCAAATTCTCCTGTCTCTATATGATCTTCTTTTTTACAGCTGTACTGATATATCATTCATGTACCATGTGATTCATCCTTTCAAGTGTACAATTCAGTAGTTTCTGATATATTTACAGATATGTGCAGCCATCACCACTGTCGAGTAGACTGTTTTCATCACCTCACAAAGAAACCCCATATCCTTTAGCCAAAGCCTCTCTCCCCTATCCCATCCCCCTACTCCCTTCTCCTAATTCTCTGTTCTATTTCATTGATCTGCATGTTTGTCCTTGTACCAGTACCACACTGTCTTTGATGACTTGCTTTGTAATAAGTTTTAATTTTGTGAAATGCAAGTCCTCTTACTTTATTCTTCTTTTGTAGGATTGTTTCAGCTATTCTGGGTCCCCTGCAATTCCATTTGAATTTTAGAATCAGGTTGTCAATTTTTACAAAGAAGTTAGTTGGATTCTGATAGAGATTGTGTTCAATCTGTAAGTCAATTTAGGGAATATTGCATCTTAACAATGTTAAGCCTATTAATCCATGAACATGGGATGTTTTTCCATTCATTTAGATAATTTAATTTCTTTTAACACTACTTTTATAATTCTAAGTGTATAAGTTTTGCACCTTATAAGTTTATTCCTAAGTATTATTCTCTTTGATGCTAGTATGAAAAGAATTATTTTCTTAGTTTCATTTTTGTATTATTCATTGAAAATGTATAGGAATATCATTGATTCTTATATATTGGTCTTATCACCTGCAGCCTTGCTGAACTTGTTTATTAGTTCCAGTGCTTTTTTAGTGAGTTCAGGATAAGATCATGTGATCTGTGAATAGAGGTAGTTCTACTTCTTCCTTTCCCATCTGGATGCCTTTATTTCTTTTTCTTACCTAATTGCCCTGAGTAGACTCCAGTACAATGTTGAAAAATTGTGAGCACAGATATCCTCATCTTGTTTCTGATATTAGGGAAAAGCATCCAGTCTTCACCACATTAATATGATATAACTGTGGGTTTTTTATAGATGCCCTTTGTCAGGTTAGAAGTTCCCTTCTATTGGGCACCTGGGTGGCTCAGTGGGTTAAAGCCGCTGCCTTCGGCTCAGGTCATGATCCCAGGGTCCTGGGATCGAGGCCCGCATCGGGCTCTCTGCTCGGCAGGGAGCCTGTTTCCTCCTCTCTCTCTGTCTGCCTCTCTGCCTACTTGTAATCTCTCTCTCTGTGTCAAATGAATAAATAAAATCTTTAAAAAAAAAAAAAAAGAAGTTCCCTTCTATTTTTGTTTTTTAATCTGTAGATGTAATGGATCATATTAACTGATTTTCAGTTGTTAAACCAACCTCACATCCCTGGGATAAATTTCAGTTGGTCTGGTGTATACTTTTTTTTCTATGTTGCTAGATTCAGTTTGCTTGTGTTTTGTTGAGTTTTTTTAATCCATACTTATAAGAAATATTAGTCTGTAGTTTTATTGTGATGTCTTTGGTTTTAGTGTCAGGATAATGTGGGGCTCATAAAATAGGAAGTATTTCTTCCTCTTCTGTAAACCATCTGGGTCTAGCCTTTGCTTTGTGCATAGGTTTTTGATTACTGATTCAGTCTCTAAAGTTGTTATAGGTCTCTTCAATTGTCTATTCCTTCTTGACTTAAGTTCCAGTAATTTGTGTCTTCCAAGGAGTTTGTCCATTTTATCTTAAATGATCTAATTTGTTGAAATGCAGTTGTTCATAGTATTCTTTCATAATCTTTTTTATTTCTCTAAGGTTTATAGTAACATTGGTTTTTAATTCTAGTAATTTGACTATGTTCTGTTTTTCTTGGCCAAACAAGCTTAAGGTTTGTATTGCTGATCAACAAGTTAAAGGATTCTTTTCAAAGAACCAGCTTTTGGGATCATTGAGTTCTCTCTTTTATTAATTTCTATTTTAACTTTTACTGTTTCCTTCCTTTTTCTTGTTTTAGGTTTTATTCTTTTTGGTGTATTAAGGTTGAAAGTTAGGTCATTGGTTTAAGATCTTTGTTAACATGGGCATTTACAACTATAATTGCCATTTGTAAACACTGGTTTAGTTGTATTCCATGAGTTTTGATACGTTGTGTCTTCATTATCATTTATCTTAAAGTAATTTCTGATTTTCCTTTTGATTTCTTTTTTGACTTGTTGATTGTTCAAGAATATGTTGTTTAATTCCCACACATTTATTTCTTAACTTTGTCCTTGTCCGTTATTTCTAATTTATACCATTGTGTTTGGAAAACATAATGTATTATTTTTATCCTTTTAACTTATTGAGTTTTGTTTAATGGCCTAGCACATGGCCTCTCCTGGTAAATGTTCCATGTACACTTGAGAAGAATGCATATTCTGTTTTAGTTTGGTGAAGTTTTCTGTAGACGTCTGTTAGATCTCGTTGGTTTAAGTGTTGTGCAATTCTTCTGTTTTCTTGTTGATCTTCTGTCTAGTTCTATCCATTATTGAAAGTGGAGCATTAATTTTTGTTGTTGAATTGTCTTTTTTTCTCTCTTTATGCCTTTTAGTTTCTGTTTTTGTGCTCTGTTGTTAGATGCATATATGTTTATAATTGCTATATCTCCTTAACAAATTGGCCCTTATATCGTTATTAGATGTCCCTTTTAAAATCTCATTTACATTTTTTGTTT
This sequence comes from Ailurus styani, assembly GCA_002007465.1. Taxonomy (NCBI): domain Eukaryota; kingdom Metazoa; phylum Chordata; class Mammalia; order Carnivora; family Ailuridae; genus Ailurus; species Ailurus styani. The sequence goes on along the minus strand of LNAC01001161.1, from coordinate 113,750 downwards.
TAAAGCCTATTTTGAATATATGCACTCTAGTTTTTCTGTGGTTGGTTTTTTCATGATATATCTTTTTCCATCCTTTTACCTTTAATCTGTTTGTCTTTGAATCTGAAGTCTTTGTGGCAGACAACATGTAGTTGGCTCATGTTTTTTAAATCAAATCTGATAACCTTTTGATTGATTGGATTATTTAGTCCATTCATATATATTATTATTAACATAGTTGTATTTACATCTGATTTACTTATTGTTTTCTATGTCTCATGTCTTTTTTATTCCTTTTTAAATCCTCTTTTACTACTTTCTTTTAGGTTGAGTGAATATTTTCTATGTAGCTTTTTAATTTCATTAATTTGTTTTTCATGGTTTTTGAGATTTTTAAAAAGTGATTGGGGTGCCTGGGTGGCTCAGAAGGTTAAGCATCTGCCTTCAGCTCAGGTTGTGATCCCAGAGTCCTGGGATTGAGCCCTGCATTGGGCTCCCTGCTCAGTAGGGAGTCTGCTTCTCCCTCTCCCTCTGCCCCCCCGCTCAGCTCATGCTCTCTCTCCTGCGTTCTCTCTCTTTCTCAAATAAATAAAAATCTTTAAAAAAAGTAATTGCTCTAGTGTTCATCATTTATATTTTCATTTATCAGACTCACTTTCATATTTATACTATATTCCAGTAATACATAGAAACATTAGTTTTATATAGCTCTATTCCCATTTCACCGTTTTTGTGGTATTGTTATACATATTATATCTACTAATGTTATAAACCCAACACTACATTGTTAGAATTACTACTTTACCATCTGCTGTTATTTCCTTACTCCATTACAGCTTTGTACCCACACACCTCCTTTGTACTATTATTAGCAAATATATTATGTATTTCTAAATGTTATAGGTCCAACAATACATTGTATACATATTATTTTATATAATTGCCTTTCTAATCAATTAAGAGAAGAAAGAAAAATATGTGTTTATGTTTTCTTATATAGAGTTACTTTACCAGTGCTCTTTGTGTGTATGAATTCAGATTACCATCTGTGATCATTTGTTTTTAGCCTAAAGAACTTCCTTTAGTATTTCTTCTAAAGTGGGTATACTAATAACAAATTCTTTCGGTTTTGTTTATCTGGGATAGTATTTGGATTGCCCTCATTTCTGAAGAAATACTTTGTTGAAATTAGGATTCTTGGTCTACCGTTTTTCTTTGAGGATTTTGATTATCCCACTGCCTTCTGGCCTCCATTGTTTCTGCTAAATCAACTATTAATCTTATTGGAGGGTCTTTCTATAAGTGACACATTGTTTTTCTCTTGCTACTTTTAAAGATAAACCGAGACATATTAAAAAATTTTTTAAGGACGCCTGGGTGGCTCAGTCAGTTAAGTGGCTGCCTTCAGCTTCGGTTGTGATCCTAGGGTCCTGGGGTCGAGTCCCACATCGGGCTCCTTGCTCAGCAGGGAGCCTGCTTCTCTCTCTGCCGGCTTGTGCTCTCTCCCCATCTCTCTGGCAAATAAATAAATAAAATCTTTTTAAAAAATTTAAAAAAGAATAAATATTTTTTCAAGAGTTTGGGGTACCTGGGTGACTCAGTTGATTAAACATCTGCCTTCAGCTCAGATCATGATCCCAGGGTCCTGGGATCAAGCCGAAAGTCAGATTCCCTGCTCAGTAGGGAGTCTGCTTCTCCCTCTCCCTCTACCCCTACCCCACCCCTTGTGCACTGTCTCTGTCTCAAATAAATAAATTCTTTAAAAAAAATTTTAAGAGTTTATTTGAGCAGAAAATCTATTTGAATTGGGTATCGCCAAACTAAAATTGGTGAAGAACACTCCACTGACAGGAGCTAGGGGAAATATTTTTATAGAGAAGAGGCAAAACCAAAACAAAGACATTGTTTGATTGGCTACAGCTTAAGCATTTGCTTTATTTGGAAAAGCCTAGTTGACTGTGATTAGTTGTCCTCAGGTTTCAATTTCTTAATGTTAAGGGATTTACAGCCATAGGTTTTGATTTGGTTATATAGGGTACTAAAGCATTAAAGCCATTTCAGTCTTATGGCCTCCTTTATTTAATTAATTTAACACTACTTTCTAGATTTTCTCCTTGCTTTGACTTTTTGTATTTTTACTATGATTTATCTGTTTTTAGATCTGTTCTTATTTATCCTACTTGGAGTGTGTTGAGCTCATTAGATGTGTAGGTTTTTGTTTTTCAATAAACTCTGGAAGTTTTTTCTTCAAAGGTTTCTTTCATTTTCTTTCCTCTTCTCCTGGTACTCCATTACATGTATATTTGTGAGTTTAATGATGTCCCACATTTCTCTGAGGCTCTGTTCTTTTTTCTTATTTTTCCTTTTAGATCTTTGGCTTGCATAATCTCAATTGCTCTATCTTCAAGTTCACTAATTCTTTCTTATGCCAGTTCAGATCTACTCTTGAGCACCTCTAGCCATTTTAAAAATTTTGTTCTGTAGATATATAATGGCTACTTTGGAATCTTTTTCCATAAAAGCATTTGATCACTTTCACAGGTAGTTTCTGTTGCTGCTTTTTTTCATTATGCATGAGTGGGTCATACTGCCATACTTTTCTGTTTCTTCTCATGCCTTACAGTATTTTGTTGGAAACTGAACATTTTATATTATGTGTTGCAGCAGCTCTGGGTACTTGTCTACCCCAGGGAGGGCTTATTATTTTTATTTGTTTAGTAACTATCTGTATTATTTTAGTGAAGTCAACACCCCACCCTGAAATGTTCAGTCTCTTACACTGCTCCCCAAGGAGGTACAGCTTTGGGTATGCCATCAGTTACCATGGGATGACAGTGATACTGTAGGGCACTCTTCCTCTCTTTTCTTGATCACTCCCAACTGTAAACTCCCCTAATTCCTGACCAGTTAGTCATTCTCAACAATGCCCTGAGATATAAATTCCTCTACAAACTAATACAATCAAATAGTTGCTCCTTTGATGGAACAGTTTCTGAGGTCAGTGTTTGATATTTGTTCTGACCCCAGGAGGGCTCCTCTCTGCCTGTTTGTTCCCTGATTCTGTCCTGTGAACTGGCCTTCAATCTAAGCTGTATGTTCACTAGATTCATGAATCTCCTCCCAACTGTATTTCAGAACCTCTGCTGTCCCTGTACTCCTTGAGAGCACCCTCCATGCTGTGTTGCAAATGAAGTCAGTTCCTTTGGAAAGAAATTAGGGGCTCTCTGTTTCATGGCCTGTTTACTTCACAGGCAAAATCTCTGCCAGGGCTCTGGAGCTGAGGGTGGGAACTATGGCAGTCTTTTCTCCAAGTGAAACCCCCACTATAGGAGCTAAGCATGCAATGCAGGGAGCAGTAGTCTTCTTGGCTTGCCTCTTCTGTGTGGAACTACCTTGCCTGATGGGCTGGGAAAAGGGCTCTTGAGGCCCAGTATTCTAAGGGAGCCACAAGTAAGGTAGAACTTCTGTATCACTTTCTTAGAATTTAGCCTCAGCATCAGGCCGCTGGAGGCAGGAAGAGAAATATGGAGATCCTGCTCCTCCCAGAAAGAAAGCCCTTTGTCCAGGAGCTGGGGAGAGAGGGAGCTCTGTGTTTTTGGCTGCAGCAGTCCAGCAGAAGTCTGCCTGGCTGAGCTGGGAGGAGAGAAGGAGGAAACTGTTTTGGTTCAAATACCACAGTTTCCTGCCTTTCTTACTGAATTTTTCATAGACTTTCTTGAATGGATGTTTCTTTTTCACTTTTGCTTTTAAGACCATTTTAAGAGGCTTTACGTGGTTAAGGAGAGAGACCACTGCTTTTTTTACATAATTGGGGATTTTTACATATTTTAAGAATATTTTTTAAGAAATGTGGGTGGCCTTTAAGAACCTTTCAGATCAGCAGATGATAATACTTTTTACTTCTGTCTAACAGATTTGGTATGTATATATTCATAAGTTTTAATGAAAGTTAAAGAATATATAAAAATCCATGAAAAGATCTAAGAAAGACCCAAGGATATAAGGCAACTTGTATCTTCCTATTACTCAGATTGGTGTGTTAATTATGAAACTCACATTAATAACAATTATTATACTTTTTTAGATATAATTATTATTATCAAATTATAACTAATATTAGTTATATATAATTATTAATAATTCTATCTAACTTTAAAATACTTGTTGATTATAGAATATTTGCTTATTTTCTCTTGTGCTAGTTAGGATTTCTTACTCAGATGTTTTGCAGAATTTATTTATTTTTTAAAGCACCTACTTGTAACACTCTTGTTTACCTGTTTTCTAAGTCTTTGGAGTGGTTTTACATCTATGAAGCTGGTACCTGATGCAAGAAAATAATGGAATACTGACTCATCACTTTTCCTACTCCTCCACAAAGAGTATCTCAAGCCCGATCTCTATACTCAGAGCTGTGTTATTAATACATAGATATCTAAGGCAAGATTGCTCTTCAGGGGCGCCTGGGTGGCTCAGTGAGTTAAAGCCTCTGCCTTCGGCTCAGGTCATGATCTCAGAGTCCTGGGATAGAGGCCCACATCAGGCTCTCTGCTCAGCAGGGAGCCTGCTTCCTCCTCTCTCCTCTCTCTCTGCCTGCCTCTCAGCCTACTTGTGATCTCTCTCCCTCTGTGAAATAAATAAATAAAATCTTTTTAAAAAAATTAAAAAAAAAAAGATTGCTCTTCAGAGTATTTGTTATCTAATGGGTAAATAGACATGTTTAAATGACAAATCACAGTCATGATTTCAGTCTTCTCCAGAAGGAAGGGGACCTGGGATGAGATGATGGGCTTGAAGAAAGTAGAAAAAGAGAATAATGCCTAGTCACTGTCCTCATCATCATGGTCTCAATTATAGGTTTGTTGAGCCCTTGTGATTTTTGGACAGTATGAATTCATAGTGTCATCAAACTGCAGGAGTTCAACATACCTTAGTAAATTTTTTTTAAAGATTTTATTTATTTATTTGACAGAGAGAAAACACAATCAGGGGGAGTGGCAGGCACAGGGAGAGAGAGAAGCAGGCTCTCTGCAGAGCAGGGAGGCAGATGCAGGCCTCGATCCCAGGACCCTGGGATCATGACCTGAGCCGAAGGCAGACGCTTAACTGTCTGAGCCACCCAGGCACCCCTACCTTAGTAAATTTTTAAATAAACTTTTAAAAAGTGAAATATACATTCATAAAAGTACACAGGTCATAAGTATACAACTCAATGAATTGTCACAAAGTGAACCCATTTATGTAGCTATCACCCAGATTCAGAAAACCATACAAACCTCTCCTCAGGTAGGTTTCCTGTCATTCCCCACTTCCCAAAAGTGATAACTATCCTGGCTTTTATTGCCATTTCCTGGTTGTTTATTGCCATAGATCAGCTTTGCCTGTTTTTTGAACTTCATATAAGTAGAATCATGTAGTGCGCAGTCTTCTGTTTTTGTCTTCTTTCATTTATTATCTTTGTGAGATTCATTTATGTAGCATTGAATGCTGTAGTAATGATTATCTCATTTTTAATGCTGTATAGTATTCCATGGTATGAATATCCTGCATTTATTCATTTTTACTGTTGTGTCTTTTCCTTTTCTTATTGACTTTGGAGAAAATCATATATTTTGGTATTCTAGACATGAGTCTTTATGTTGTAGTATCATCTCTCTGTGGCTTCCTTTTGCCTCTCAATGGTGTCCATTCATTGTACAGAAATTTTCAATTTTAATATATTCCAGTTTATCCAATTTTTCCTTTATACTTAGTGTGTTTTATTTTGTCTAGGAAATTATTGCCTGTCTCAAGGTCATGAAGATAATTTCTGAAACCTTTAATTATCTTATATAATTACATTTATGATAAACTAGAATCAATTTTTGTATATCATGTGAGATAAGGGTAAAGTTTCAATTTTTTTAAATATAGATATCCATGTGGTCCAGCTTATTTACTGAAAAGAACATTCTTTCACCTGGTGATCTACAGTGTTACCTTCTTTTTTTTTTTTTTAAGATTTTATTTATTTATTTGACAGAGAGAGAGATCACAAGTAGGCAGAGAGGCAGGCAGAGAGAGAGGGGGAAGNGGAAGCAAGCTCCCCGCTGAGCAGAGAGCCCGATGTGGGACTCGATCCCAGGACCCTGAGATCATGACCTGAGCTGAAGGCAGGGGCTTAACCCACTGAGCCACCCAGGCTCCCCGCTTGTTGTGATTTGAGTCTTCGAAGTTTGTTGAGACTTGCTAAATAACCTTCCATGTGGTCAACTTCAGTAAATGTTCCTCATGCAGTTTAAAAGAAGGTATATTCTATACTTGCAGGGTGGAGTGTTTTATATATGTTACTTAGGTTGTTCGTTCATCATGTTTTTTAATTTAACTATATTGAGATATAATTTACATGCAATAAATATATCTATTTAAATGCACTGTTTGATGGATTTTGACAAATGTATACACCCATGTAACCACTAACACAATTAATATAGAACATTTTAAAGATTTTTTTTTTTTAATTTACTTGACAGAGAAAGAGATCACAAGTAGGCAGAGAGGCAGGCAGAGAGAAGAGGAGGCAGGCTCCCCACTGAGCAGGGAACCCGACACGGGCCTCGATCCCAGGACCCTGGGATCATGACCTGAGCCAAAGGCAGAGGCTTTAACCCACTGAGCCACCCAGGAACCCTACAGAACATTTTAAAACTTAATGCCAGACCCTAACCCCAACTCAGGCAATCACCATTCTTCGTTCTGCCACTATGGATTCGATTAGATATGTCTTGTCTTTTTTTCTTTTTTCTTTTCTTTTCTTTCTTTCTTTTTCTTCTCTTTTTTTCTCTTTTCTTTCTTTCTTTCTCTCTTTCTTTCTCTTTTCTTTTCTTTTTTCTTTTCTTTTCTTTTTCTTTTCTTTTTTTCTTTCTTGGAAGGAGGCCCAGAGAAGAGGGAGAGAGACAGAACATAGTACAGAGGCTGATGTGGGTCTTGATCTCACAACCCTGAGAGCATGACCTGAGCTGAAATCAAGAGTCAGACACTTAACTGACTGAGCCACCCAGGCGCCCCTATAAATGTCTTTTTTAACATTTCATATATGTGGAATTGTATAGTATATACTATTTTGTGTCTGATTTCTGTGAAGGGTATAAATAGTGCAGCATGCTGGGCTCTTCACAATCCATTTTCCTTATCTCTAGGATCTTGGCCCTCAAGACCTTGCCGACTTGTAGAACTCCAGTGCTTTCATACTAATGTGTTTGTATTTTTTTCAGCTCTTATAGTTGGTGTCAGTGGGATAGTTGATCTAAAACAATAGTTCATGGTAGCCAAAGGCAGAAGAGCTCTGGCAGTATTTAGTGAAGCAGTGGTATAGAGAGCAAGTGTGAGGGCGAGTGTTCTAACTAAATGGAATTCAGATGACTCTCCTAAGAAATTTGAGCAGTATTGAAAGATCCAGAAGTAGATTGTGTCCATTAAATATAGGTTATGTATCCTACATTGTTATGTCAGTTAAGGCTCAGTGCCAGAAACTGGCTGTTTCTGGAAACTGTTTCTAGCAACTGTTCTAAACAGGAGAGCATTAAATGCAATGAGTTAGTGTTTACAGATTGTTGGAAGGTCTGAAGGAGTCAATTCTAGACTTGGCCTACAAAAGTGACTCCCCAGATAATGATAGAGCTGCTCTGTCAGGGAAGCTACTACCTCGTGGACTACCATTAGCACTGCACAAGAAGCATGGCTGCTGCCACTACCATATCACACTCTCACTGGTAGCAGCAGGAACAGAGGGCCAGCAAGAAAGCCTTGCTATCACTTGAGCCTTCCAAATCTCACAAGATTGCCCCTCACTGATAGATCCTAATTTGAATCAAACACTACTTGTAGAGAATATAGGAGTTGTAGTTTTCCAAGTTTTAGGAAGACAGAATGAAAGTAGAATGAGAGCCAAACAAAAGTTTCTACCGTGCACATAAATTGAAAGTCCAGTGTGCCTCTAACTGAAAGAGAGCGAGTAGTAATTCAGCCATATTTTAAATAAATTGTCCGTTCTTTTTCTCTAACTTTGCCATCAATAAATGTAATGTTTAATGCAACTTTTGATCATAAGTGTCTTTGTGTTTTTCTAGCTGCTAAATGAGCATATTATAGCCTATGACTTAAATATCCAGAGTGCATATCAATCAGTTACAGGTTATATTTGAATTCAGTTAATATTTTAATATTTGTGGAAGACCTACAAAATGCCTGGCATTACCTTGGTAACTCTAAACATTCAAACATCTTACCAAGATTGACATTACGTAATTCCAAGATTATTTTCAAAGATAATCATGAAATCAGTTTATTTCATAAACAAGTGCGTATGGAAACTTTCATCAACTTCATTTGTAATTCTTACTGTATATTCAAGGACACTCCATGATATATTCCGTAAGTGTTCATAGCAATTTAGATCTTGATATGGAAACGTCAGTAGTATCCTCAAGGGCAAAAAGCTAAATATACCTTCCTCCAGCGTTGCCCTTTCTACTACAACACCATGTTTGTTGGTCTGTTTTCCCTGCTTTCTTCTTCCTATAAAAAGTTGCTGGTATGATACTAATAAAAGGCTTGGTTATGGCCTGGACAATTTACACACCAATGCTATCTAGATGTGTTTTGGTTTGGTGTAAACTACTGATGTCTTACGAGGTTTTCAAAAGCCATAGACGGTTTGTACTCAGAGGGAGAATAAAAAAACAAAAACAAACACAAAGAGACTGGTGAACCATAATATGATTGTTAGCACAAGCGTTAAGCAGTGAAAACATTCAGGACTAGAAGTTAGAAGGCATATAATGCTTAAATAGCTTTAATGTGATTTTTGGGGGCTAGTATTTTTGTATGTCAAATTCTGTTTGAGATTAATAATGATTCTGAATTTGAAATTCAGCTCAGTTTCCTTCCCTGTTGCTATTTGCATGAGAAAGAATTCTAAAAAAAGAACTGAGGTAATTTTATTTTAGGGCACAGTGAATCTAAGACTACTCCATAAGTATTCTATTTAGGATCATTTCAGAGAACAGGGAGCATTTCCTTTAACATTATTTTTATTATCATCATTTATTAGTTCACTCACCTGTATTAATAAATAAGATTTTTAGAACTGGATTGTACATAAGTTGCATTTTCTAACATTGTGTGTGTGTGTGTGTGTGTGTGTGTAAATGTAAGGTTTAATATGACTCTGAACGGTCCCTTGAATTGCTTTACCTCCTTCAGAAAGATACCCTCCTTCATAGTTGAATATTCTTCCCTTTACAGAAAAAAGTTTTGGAGTGAGACCATTATTTTATTTACCTAACCATCCACTTAATTTCAAAAAAATTCTCTGATCAAATATTTGAATGGCAGTGTCGGACCAGTGAAATGTTGAATTGTTTTTCAAATTATTCGTGATCATAGTTTTCTTTCATTATTTTTCTCAGAGGCTATCTTTGATTGTTAGGTGTCTGTAGTGCTTTACTAAACAAATTTAATTTATGCTGTTGTGATTTCTACTTAGCTTATAAAATAATTTGTCAAGATGATGAATATGTGGGAAAATATCAGAGAATTCTAATTAAGAGTGTTTTTCTTTATTTGAGACTTTAAAAAATATCAATAATGAAGTGTATTTTAATCCATTTATTTTTTCTTTGTCCTCTCAGGTGGATCTCCTTACTTAGCAACCAAAATAAATGAAGCAAAAGACTTACTAGAAGCAACCACCAAACAATGATTGATGCTTAAGAATCATTCTGAAGGAAAAGAAGGGGGAATATAAAACAAAAAAGTCCTGCAAATTAATCTAAACCACGGTGTTCATAATTTTCATACATGTACTGACCATAATCATTTATTCCACTATTAAGGTATATAATAATAAAAGATTAACAATCTATCTTTTATTTTTTTTTAAGATTTTATTTATTTATTTGACAGAGAGAGAGAGATCACAAGTAGGCAGAGAGGCAGGCAGAGAGAGAGGAGAGAGGAGGAAGCAGGCTCCCTGCTGAGCAGAGAGCCCGATGTGGGCCTCGATCCCAGGACCCTGAGATCATGACCTGAGCCGAAGGCAGAGGCTTTAACCCACTGAGCCACCCAGGCGCCCTATCTTTTATTTTTTTTTAAGATTTTATTTATTTGAGAGGGAGCACAAGCAGGGAGAGCAGCAGAGGGAAAGGGAGAGGCAAGGCAGGCTCCCTGCTGAGCAGGGAGCCAGATGCGGGGCTCGATCCCAGGACCTTGATATCATGACCTGAGCTGAAGGCAGATGTTTAACTTACTGAGCCACCCAGATGCCCCTATCTTTTTATTATCTTTTAAAGGAAGACCTTAAAATTCAATGACTGATCTTCTTTCTTTTTTTTCCCTTTCTTTCTCTGTGATAGTGCTACATTTTAAGTTTTTTGTTCTCTTAGTCTTAAGTTCTCCTGGCTCCCCACCCTCACTCAGTTATCATCTTCTGTAATGTGAGAATTATGAGCAATAAATAGAAATTTTCTTACTGCTGATACTTATATTCACAATATCCCTTGTTTCCTTAGAGGACTTTGAGTACTCTGTCTATGTAAGGTTTTGAGATCAAACGCTGACTGCCATCCCATGAGAAAATGATTGGAAACTCAATCAAATTTACTAAATGGTGTTTTGTAAAATAGCGGTTAGGACTTGTTAAAGAACTGTGTTCTCTCTGAGACCCTATAACTGAAGCATGAGAACTTGGAGAGCTACTAAAATGATTAAAGATTTGTGAAATGAGCCCTGTGAGGAAAGGTTGAAAAAGAGGTAGGAGAAGTCTGAGGAGTTTGTCTTTAATTATAGCCTTCCAATACCGTATATTTTTTTCAATTATTCATTCTGCAAATATTTATTGACCACCTATAATGTATAAGGCGCTGTAGTAGGTCCTCCGAGAGTTACAGGTGTGAACCAACCATGGATCGTGACCCCAAAGAAGTTACATTTAAAGGAAAGATAAATCACACTATTAGCGAAGTACAGGTGATACGCTAAAGAAGTTCAAAGAAGAAAATATTTTATTTTTTTAAAGATTTTGTTTTATTTATTTGACAGAGAGAGAGGGAGATCACAAGTAGGCTGAGAGGCGGGCAGAGAGAGAGGAGGAAGCAGGCTCCCCACTGAGCAGGGAACCCGACATGGGCCTCTATCCCAGGACCCTGAGATCATGACCTGAGCTGAAGGCAGAGGCTTTAACCCACTGAGCCAGCCACTCAGGCACCCGAAAAAAAATATTTTAAACTGAGAGCATAAAGGAGGAGCTTCATAGAGTAAGTGGCATGAAAGCTGGGCTTTAAATACAGTTAATGAGAGATATGCCATATGATTGATGAGTCAGTGTTGTTCCCCTGAGATCAGTCACAGTTAGCAGAAATAGGATTTATTAGTGTGATTAGAGTACAGGGTTTCTCAAAAGTAGTGGATGGACACATGATCATGAAGGAACAGCCCTATAATTTACACTGCATGAAATTATTATCTCCCATAGCCCCCAGTCATCATTACTTTACTATTCCAAAGGTGAGAAAAGAGATTCAGATACAGGGTAACAGCATCATTTTCCAGTACTCCTGTACAAATCCTGGGTCATTCCAGGGAAACTGAACCATTATATTTCATCTATCTTAAAATACTTTTTAAATACTGTGGAGGAGCCACTTCATGTTGCTGGCAAGTGAGTACTGGCTTTGGCTGGGAGGTTGACCGGGGTGGTCAGCCAGGAGGAGCCCCTGTTGCTCTCCACATAGGCTTCTCCACAGGGCTGTGGAGAGAAGCATCATCATACTATGGTGGCTGTGTAATGAGAGAAAGTGAAGAGACAGCAAGTGGAAGCTGAAAACTCAAGCTGGGTCTCGGTAGTGGCACCGAGCCTGCCTAGACTCAAAGGGAGAGGATATAGAAAGAAGATCATGAAAGAACTAGTGGCCATTTTTAACATGTAGCAAGGCAGGGTTTAGATTTCTTCCCCCGCTTACTCAAATCAGTTAAGGTATTGCTTTAAAAATTTTGTCAGGAATGTAGAATCCAAGTAAACTAGAGTAGTTTCAGATGACACAAATATTACCCTAGGTAGATATTAATTCAGGAGTTATTCTGTAAATGGCATCATACTTATGAAATTGGATTTTAAAAGCTACCCACCCTCAACTCCTTAGTATCTGTAAAAAGCTTATTTGAATGGTTACCTATCCTCAGTAAAGTTGGCTTTTACATATTTGCTCTCATTGCATATTCTTCTTAAGTTCTTTGTTGATATTGCAGTTTCTGTTTATTCCTACAACTTAGATGCAATCTGAGAAAGCAGGAAAGACCTTTTAAAAATAAAACAGTTACTTCCCGGATTCCAGAGAAAGTGTAAGTCAAATGGACAGTTAATTAAAGGGAGCACAGAATGCCATTTAGACTGTAATTGATGGCGCCAATCTCCAGTATAAAGTCAAAAGTGGAGAGTTGTTCAGTAAGGAAAAAACTATGGTGATTGCAGAAGACATTGGTTTTTTTTAGTCTTAAGACCATTCCCTTTATTTGGTTTGAAATGCCTTTTAGTAATTCTGTTAATATTAAATACCATGTTAGGCAGTAAAGATATAAAACAAGTACATTCTTAAAATGTGTAATATGCTCAAACTAAATAGAAAAAACAGATACTTAAATATAGAGAACTTTTTTTTTTCCTGATACTTTTGAATTAAGAAATATTGAATTTTATTACTAGGCATGCTTGTGATTACCCAGCATGGTCATTAGACATAACATATTTTACCCAAGGACAGAAATCCTTTGGTTGTCATGGAGAATCTTGAATACAAAAAAAGAGTTTTTAGTGACGTATCTTCAACACATTTGGCAATTAGCTTAATGTAGTTTACTGACATTTATGGGAAGAGATGACTCAGCTAGGCCCTTAATGTCAAAAATACTGAAGTTTCTCTGACTCAGCTCACTGAAGATGAGCTATAGAGGCTGCAGTGCAAAGTTAAATATCTAGGTAGGCCGGCTTACTTTGCACATTGGGATCCATACCGTCCATAGGCACTCAGCTCCTCACCCACAGTCAACTCCTTAAAGGCCTTTGGCTCTAAGGAGGATTTAATGGCAGTGAGGGAATGTCAGTAGTGTGGCTCCCTCCTAACAGAAGGTAACCCAAAGAGCATATCCTATTAACACTAGATCAGTATCATCTACTTGTCAAAAACATTCCATGAATTATGGGCTGAATTTTATTTATGGTAGTTAGACACATTAGAAAATTAGAATTTTAATTTATTATCTAGAAAAGTCGAGAAGTTCTCCGGACTCATTTTTTTAGGTAGAATCTAAGTGATCTGGATCATTGCCCACCAGTGAAATTGCTGGGCATGGTAGACAAAGAAAATGTTCCTTCTAATGATTTTTATGAGCTGAGTAGCTATTGTTCCCAGCTGAGTGCTCTTTTCCTTTTTTATTGTTGCTGAGCAAAAGAATTTATAAAAAGTTTTTCTTTTATTAAAAACCCTGCTCAATTGAAATGCAAGTTCATTAAGTACTATTCATTTTTATTCCTGCCATAATAACCCTTTCCCCCTCTGCTCAATTCAATAGTGCCTAGCAGCACTGGTCAACATTTTAAGTCTGAACAGACTATAATATAGATATAGATATGCAATCTCCTACATCAAGAGAGAGTTTTATTTCACATGGCCAGGCTATGATCACTCAGGCTAGATGTTAGCTATAAATTTCACATAAGTACCTCAACTTAGAGGGGGAAGATGCCTCTGGAAAGTTAAAGCAGCAGTGGGAAACTTAATTTAGTTTTGACAAGACAAAAATCACATTGAAATACTAGTTCAATATTGATATCTAAGCTGTAGTGCTAAAGACTAAGAAATTAGAATCAGCTCATTATCATAAGTCCAAGAGATTTATTTTATTAATAAGAGCTAGAACTTGTTGAGCACCTTGTGCCAAACATCCTACCTACATTATCTCTTTTAATTATCACAGTACCCCTAAGAAATAGGTACTGTTTATATCCCCATTTTACAGATGAAGAAAGAAAGGTAAGGTCAGAGGAGTTTAGGAACTTTGCCAAAATTGTGTAATTAATAAATTGTGGGGCTAAGATCCAAATCCAGTTTGGCTTGACTCTGAAGCACATACTCTTTACCTTTTCATTATATTGCACTAATTCTAGACATGTGGAATCATTGTAAAATGAAGGGGCTTGCATGGCCCTATACTCATTCTTTGATAACCCTGAACGTCGGGTTATATAGATTGTAAAATGTTTATGGAAGGGTCATGCCATTTGGCACTATAAATGAGAACTGCCTAATGTCTTGAATTCTGCCCTGGAAGCTTGTGATGCCCGTCCAGCTGCACATAGTGAAAGTTCACTTGTAGAGTTTAGCAGCTGGGTTTCTCTGACTTGAGTGGGGATCAATGAAACTTGGAAGAGATTTTATGTGAAACTGTCATGGGCCAAAGCTTCCTAGGAAAACACCTAGAGCAAAGTTCAGAAGATGGCTTGTGAAACTGAAGCAGCATTGGAAGAGAAATGAAGAAATTGCTCAATATAATAAAGATGAGAATAAGAAGTCTGAATTTATTGAAAGGAACAGAGAGGTAGTGAAAAAATTAAGGTTAACAAGAGAGACAACTGAACCAAGAAGAGACCACTTAAAGCATTTGAAAGAGAATTGCCAGCGCTCAGTAGTTTTTCAAAATCACTTTACAATATTCCCAACTGTAGAGTGGGTTATTTGTTTATGCCATGCTTTTATGCCAAATTCCAGGGTTACATTTTGCACAGTTAAAGGCTTGTCTAGTAGAACCCATAGTTCTTAAGTCGCCGACCTAAGAATGTGTCTTAAGATTATCACTTAATTTTCTATGTTCTCAGCTGCTCTAAATCAAATGGCGAAAAGGTTTCTAATGTCCAGAGATTTATAACTCTGTATGACTCTAATATTCACGGCAGATTTGTGAGTTCCTTGAATGTCAGATACACCTATATTCACAAATAAGTGCATTCCAAAGCCAGCTCCATGATCTTTCCATCTATCTGCTCTTAGATTCCCAGGGCCTTTGCTCTTTCCTTCTGTAAATGTGGATAATCAAGAGTTGACTTTCAAAGTGTTTACATCTTGGCTTGTAGCCTCTGGAGTGGGATGAAATTATCTAATAACGTTTGTCCTGTGGTGGTGAGATGTCACAATATCTGCATGGTCTGCATCTCTCAGGCTGTCCTGGAATGTTGTAGAACACAGTGCGGCAGAGAGAGCAGCATGTGCACACAGAAATGCAGCCCTCCCTAATCAGCCCCACTCCGATCTGATGGTATGCTTTGTTCCTCAGCTTCTTGGTACTTAAGCATTCAGTCTGCATTGTATTCTATTCTTTTACACTCTTACACTATGTACTTGTTCGGGCTTTTTTCCTCTTGCAAACATTTCTTTAACCCAGTATGTAAGAACTGTATACGTACATGCATATATACTACTGTGTTTGTTTTGCTTTAAAATTGTAAAGGATAAACTAAGATACTTTTATCTGTCTCGTTTTCCCAACACAGTTAAAATTAAATCCAATGCTAAAATTGAATTTACACTAAATTTTTTCTGTCATACAACTCTTGAAGAAAAGACACTAATCTTATGTGTTATGTAACTTCATTTACACCGTGAGCTCTCTTGCAGGCAGTGCTTTTATTTCTTTTATACCTCTATTTCAGGAGATGCGTGGCCCGGCTGCCTCTCAGGACACAGTATTGATTGGTTCACTTCTAAGGGCAACTATCAGAAACCAAAATTGTAGACATGTGGATTTTCTTAGAAGCTGTTGGTGAAGCTTGGGTTTTTACCCTTCATACCAAAATAAGCAAGGGGAAAAATGGAAATCAGCCCAATAATACTTTAAAATTGATTTTTGTATTTATCTCGTAATGCAAATACCAAAGAAAGTGCCTATTTCCTTGGTTTATTTCTTGCCTCAGGTGTATCCCTAGCAGTTTTTGGCCTGCAGCACTTTTGACTGCATAAAGAACTCTAAACATAGGCATTGGTAATCGAAATGCTGACACAACCAAACTGTTACCCCTGGGTATTACTGAATTTGTCTGCACAAACGCCTGGACTCCATACTTAGTGTAAGAGATGGATAGGTTACTGTTCTGTCTCCAACTTGTAGCTGAGGGGAGTACAGATAGGCATGCCCTCTGTTTCTCCTCTCTCGCCCTTCATAATCTGGCTGGCCCCACACAGACACCATGCCCCATAAAGTGGTCACGTCGTAATTCTCTCCCAAGGCCAGTTAGACAGTGGGTACAAGTGCACGCCGCAGTCACCTGGCCTGGGAGGGTCTCATGCTGTCATGACGCACCCTCCTCCAGACTGGTGGAGGAAGGAGGACTGACAACGTTGGGCTAACAAAACATAAAGAGTGTGTCTATCATAAAATATGAGCTGGAGTTTTGTTTTGTAGGGAGAGGAATATGTTTTTCACAGCAGTCTGGTGAATTAAAACAATATACTGAGTCCGGTGAACGTGTTCTATTTGACTCTGTTGATAGGATTTATGTATGGAACATCAATTTTCTGTACAGACATAATTGAGTACATATTACCATGATATGAAAACTGCAAGCATACATATGGTTGTGTAGGCTGTTAAATTTTAAGAAATGTAACAAAGAGGAAAGAAAATCAGGCAAACCTGAAAACGCCACTGATGAAATTATTAACTTGAAGTTTTTGCTCAAGATATACATAAAGTACATATATTCTATGTAGAAATGCAAAGACAAATAAATTATCTTAATGTGTTACCATCTTCCTTTTTGGATTGAATTTTTTCACAACAAGAATGCCTAATGGGAGTTCCTCGGGTCTGGTGGATGGCTGGTGGATGGCTCGGTGATGGTTTGACAACAGCTCTTGCCCTCAGGGCTCCAAGTAGAGTGTCGGTGTCAGGAGGTCCGAGGGCCTCTTGTCCTTCTTAAGAACCAAGGAAATCATGTGTTTCCCACCCCCACCCCCACCCCCCGAAGCCAGGCTGAAAGTTACTCCTGGGGACAGAAGAAGAACTTGCCTGACCAATCTGTCACCAGTCTGCAAGAACTATGGAGGAGCCACACAAGCGTAGTTAGTGGAGATCAGCTGGAGGCCAGGCAGTCATTGTTTGGAGCCTCCTCTGTGGCCAGTGGAATTACCATGGCATAATGTGACTTTAGGGGACAATCTGATCAACCAAAAATGTTTAAAGATTTTTTAGTGTTGGGGTTACAACAAGGGTTCTGATTTACTGAATCCAATGAGGAAATCCACAGCAGTTGACTGCTTGCTTAACTTTAGGTTTTGTGTCCCCCCTTCCAAATCCCAACAGCAAGCATTTCTTATTCGTAAGGTGGCCTAGCCTGAGGCCGAGCTTTTGGTTGCTCTCTGGGAGTTAGAAGTCCACAGTGTGGCAGTTGAGAGTTTTTCTTTGTCCTAATAAGCCCATCTGCCTTTGTCCACTCCTACTCTTGGCCTCTTTTTCACTTTCACACCAGTCACACTTGCATCAGGCTGGGAGATTCCCTAGCATCAGGGCGCTGGGGTGTGATTCCTGCTGGGCCATCCATGAGCTCTGTGCCCACAGCCCAGCACCCCAACCCGCCTCCCCCGTTTGCACCTGGGAATACCATTCACCCACCTGCCCACAGAGTGAGACGGCGAGACATAATGAGAAAGGAGTGGGAAATAATGAAAATTATTTCATTATAACCACACCGAATGTTCTGGACACCTTCAACAGAGGTGTTTGTTCAAGGCATTATTAGTATTTTTGCAAGGAGTGGCAACATTGATTTTTTTGATCTGAGAACCATTCTGCATGTGTACAGAGTTGGAACGTTGAAACTTCCTGTTGTAGGGGCATTGGGGTGGCTCAGTCGGTTAAGCAGCTGCTTTCAGCTCTGGTCATGAGCTCCTCATTGGGCTCCCTGCTCAGTGGAGAGCCTGCTTCTCTCTCTCCCTCTGCCTGCTGTTCCCCTACTTGTGTTCTATCTCTCTCTCTCTCTCTCCCTCTCTCTCTCTCTCTCTCTGTCAAATAAATAAATTCTTAAAAAAAAAAAGAAAGAAAGAAACTTCCTCTTGTAAATGGGCGAAATGCCTCACCCACAGCCTAATAGCACAGACTTTGAAGTCAATATTTCTTATTTCCAGCTCCACATATGAATCTCTGCTCCATTTTTGTAGGTGGCTGGGAGATAATACTGCATTATTTTAAGTTTTCTACCTGGAGCTCAGTGTATCAGTTAGCCAGTGTCGAGTGCATACTCCGTCATGCAGAGAATGCTCGGTACAGGCTCTGTGCTGCAAACTTAGCACACTGATGGATTTGAAATTTTCCTTTGCAACCCAGCCAATTGGGTGTCTGACTATACCTTGAACCCAATTAGTAATTTTAGAGAGCCAGGTGCAAAGCTGCCAAGTAACATCTGTAAGTGACTTGCATTGCTCTAATGGGATCTGCATATGTTCAGCCCTATATGAAGATGTTTTTCACTTTTCACAGTCATCATTGGTCTTGTTCTCCACCCACTCCATTAAGCAGGCACACCTACACATGTTACCGATCTGATTTGCTTTCTGAGGAGGATGGTGCCTAGAGTTTCTCTTCCTGAGGCTAATATTTATGCAGTTGCCTCTTGGAAAACTACCCATCCAAAGTGCTTTCAGAGAGGCGTTTTTCTGATAATCCGGCATGTCTAACCTAAATTATCCAGTAAGGATTTATTTGAGGATATTGTGTTTTCTTTTTTTAACAATATGTTTAAATATAGCACTATTCCTCAAAGGAAGAACACACCTGAGTTCCAGTAACCTTTAGGACTGAACACTTGGGTTCTAATCCCCTGGCTCTGCAGCTTATAAACTGTGTGACTCTGGACAGGACACATCCTTTTCTGAGCCACTTGAATTGGCTGTTTTCTAAGAGGCAAGCAATCTGTTGAAGAAGCAGTTGTTCCCAAGTCACACAGAGCTAAGTGTTAAGTGTCTGATCCACCTTCAATTAGCAGAGTGATCTTGTGGAAGTTTTGTAGCCTTTCTGAGTTTCCTGATCTGTAAAATGGGTATGATAATATGTAACTCAGAGGGTGATTTCAGGAGTTTAATGATTTCCTAGACAGGGGTGTGCCTATCTATCAGTGCCTATACATGGTAGTTTCTCCACAAATGTTTGTTTTTACTGCTTATCTCTTTGGCTTTACTGCTCTTTTTTTTTTTTTTTTTACCCTCAAGTACTGCACAAATATAACAACAATTAAAGGATTTTTAAAAGAATGAGTAACAAATTACCAATAATTCTAACATCCTAACATCAACCATTTTCTTTTTTCTGGGGCCCCTTGGGATCTTGGGAATTTATCTTCCAGAAAATGCCTGTCGAGAAATACTCACATCTCTAGATTGGAAATCAAGCTATAATACTTTACAATGACATTGTAATGAAATTAGAATGTTTTTACTAAAATTAATAACTGATTATCAATGCTAGTGACTAAATAAGAATATTTGTTCTTATTTATTTAACAGCTGAAAAATTGATCCAAGGGAATCTAGAGAAAGAACCGTCCTTTGGCCAGCTTTACGGCAAAGCAAGGTATGACAATTGACAATCGTTGAGTGCCTGATGTTTGTGCCAGAATTTCTTTATATACATGATGTCTTTACTCCCCAAAACAACCCACTTAGGTATTTTGTGCCCGTTTCATCCACAAAGAGGGGGTTTCAAGAGCTTAAACACCGTGCTCAGAATCCCAGTTAGGAAGGAGTGGAGTTGAATCTGCTCCCAGGTCAACGAACCCCGAAGTCCGTCCTCTTTCCCTTATCCTGCTGCCTCCCAGGGAGTGTTCTCAGCCAAGTACAAAACCCCTCACCCTTAGGATTTTTAGCCTGAGTTCCTGAAAACTTCACTCTTGGCTTAGAGTGGATGCTGGGGATTTTATTAAGTCTCCTGGAGGTGGTCATTCATTCCAACATGATCACAGTCCAAGGACCTCCCTAACTCTGAAGACATTTGTCACTTGTCATGTTGCATTCAGGGTGCCAGAGGAGGCATCCAGCAAAATGAACGGAGGCCCTTTTTTGACAAATAGACTTAACGAAGCTGGAGTTGGAGCTGGAAAAGACCTTGAAGATCTGCAGGCCTCCTTCAGGCGCTATCTGATGGATTTCCAGATCCATGGCATTTTCTAAGCATTTGATCACAGCAAAGCGGATAAACACTTCGAGTTAAAAGGGATAGCATGAGGGCGCCTGGGTGGCTCAGTGGGTTAAAGCCTCTGCTTTCGGCTCAGGTCATGATCTCAGCGTCCTGGGATCGAGGCCCGCATCGGGCTCTCTGCTCAGCGGGGAGCCTGCTTCCTCCTCTCCGTCTCTGCCTGCCTCTCTGCCTACTTGTAATCTCTCTGTGTCAAATAAATAAATAAAATCTTTAAAAAAAAAAAAAAAAAACTTTAAAAAAAAAAAAAAAAAAAAAAAAAAAAGGGATAGCATGAGGCCTGGGGGCAAAAGAGAACGTTACCTCTTTTATGTCCCCTCCATTGGGAAACCGCAGGCTTCCAAAAATTCAGACTTTAGAGACAGACTAAGGTGGGTTTAAATTCTGGCTCATACATTTGGCTTGCTGTGTGGCTTTAGACCAAGTAACTTAATTACTGCTTCCATGTTTTGTTTTGTTTTTTTTAAGATGTGGGTCTATATTTATTTTTAAGGAGTTAATTCTTTTTAAAATAAAAATGGGTCACAAATGGCTGCTTTGCTAGATATAGTAACCATTATATCAGTCTTGTTTTATTGACTGGTTCTTATATATTTATTTATTTAAAAAATTTTAATTCCAGTATAGTTAACATACAGTGTTATATTAGTTTCAGGTGTACAATATATAGTGATTCAACAATTCTGTACATTACTCAGTGCTCATCGTGATAAGAAAGTTACTTGACTTCTATGAGCCCACAGTTTCCTTATCTGAAAAACAGGGATCATGTCACCATTTCACAGAACTGCCGTGAGGATGAAATAAAGTGATGTGAGTCAGATATCGGACATAGTGCCTGCTGCATAGCCAGCATTTTCTCACTGTGCATGTGACTGATTTCCTTTCATGAACCCAGGGCTTCTCTACTTTGACTATTCCTTGGGATCACCTGTGTAGCTTTTACAAGTCTTAATATCCAGGCAGTGCCCCAGACTGTCAGATTTTCTGGGGTAGGAGCCAGGCGGCGTTTTTTTCCAAAGCCCCTCTGGTATGTCCATGTCCAGCCAAGGTTGGGCATCCGAGGACTAATTACAGTATGAGCGACCCAGCAGGTGCACAGGGCTGAGCCTGTCTGCACGGGCTCTGTGGGAGCACAGTGGACCAGGCATGGGGGACTGTGGGAAGGACTCTCAGCTCTCCCTGGGAGCTGTGGGCAGAGAGGTCCCCAGGGCCTGACTGAAGTCAATCACCCTGGGGCTGCTCTTTCCCTGCACCACCCCTCCCCTGCAGCATTTTTATCCAAGTGAAACTAGCTTAAAATGGAATTTGAGGGCATTTTGGGAAAGAATCATGGCCAAAGCAGACCACTTAAGGGAACATGGCATGCAAAAGGGAGAAGAGGCAGCAGGAGATGGTGACAGCAAGCCTGTACTCACAGGTTCTGACCACGAAGGTGCTCTGACTTTCAGAGCAACGTGCCCAGAGTTACCCTCTCTTTCTGCCTCCAGAGTCAAAGACCAATGGACTCATTACTTTGAATGAGGTCTTCCTGAATCATTGTTGGGAAACGCAATGTGGTTAGTCCTGGGACCAGCAGGATCACTGGGGAGCCAGTGAGAAATGTAGAATCTCAAACCCCCATCCCTCTGCCAACACCCTGAACCAGAATCCCTAGGGATGGGGCCTAGGACTATGCAATTATCAAGGTTCCCAAGTGAGTCTGATGCTCATTAAAGATTGAGAAGCACAACTATAGTGAAAATAGAACAAGTTTTAGAGGTGAGCAGTGCTTCTAAGTTTGAACCCTGGCTCTTTCACTTACTGTGTGATCTTGGAAAAGCTAACTTCTCTGAACTCCAGTTTCCTCTTCTGAAAACTGGGGATACAAACATTTACCTTAATAACAGACTGCTAAGGGGATTGTGGATGGAATCTGAAGGGGGGGGGAGTCTATGGACTTGGATGGGAATGAAAACATTTTCATTCTCACTAATCTTTAACTGAAATTTAGCATGCTGTTTAATTATGAATGTCAGCAACAAATTACGATAGCTTTAGCAAACTACAACTTTGTCCGTAGTGTAAGTCACAGAAGTTTGCATATAACATTACAATTGCAGATATCTCTACATACATTTATATTCATCTATTTCAAAATTATTGCTTTAGACTTGCTATTAGATGTCGATATTAATGTATTAATAATGAGGCACTTACATTACTCCATCATAAATGTTTTAAATCTTTATGAAGATTGTGTTTTAAACTAATTGGTTTTCTTTGTAATTTTGTCTATTTATTTTTTTATGCGTGCATTTGAAAACTTTATTCTGAAAAGGAGTTCAGCTTCCCAGGGCACAAAAACGTTTAAGAAGCCCCTCTCCTGCTTGCAAGTTGCAAGTAGGGAATCCAGTGTGTCTAACACTTTGCAGAGATGCAAGTAGCAGCACCCTGACCATGCTCCTCAACATCATCATGCTCTGTTCTACACCCGGACCATAGGGTCCTCCAATCTGTCCACATGCACTGTGTCTAGTCAGCATTCCCTGTATGCATCTTTCTGGTTAATTCTGGTTTTATGGAATGAAAGTTATTCCTTAGTGAGTGTCTGCTCTGTGCCAGAGAGGTGAAGTAAGCTCTCTAGAATCACACTAGCTAGGGATGGGAAAGAAGGCATTCGGCCTTCACATTGCTATGCATACTCCTGTATCTAGATTTAGGGGAATAGATTAAGGGTTCCTGCATCCTCCTGGTTCAAAAAAACAATAGAGGTGATATCAGCTGGCTCACTGAACACCTAACATCTCTTAGTTCTTGTACATTCAACAAACATCTATAGAAGAAAACATAGGGAGAAAGTTCCTTGACATTGGTATTGGTGATGACTTTTTGGATTTGATACCAAAAGCAAAGGCAACAAAAGCAAAAATAAACAAGTGGGACTACATAAAATAAAGAGCTTCTGCACAACAAAGGAAACCATCAATAAAATAAAAAGGCAACCTACCAAATTGGAGAAAATATTTGCAAAGCATATATCTGATAAGAGGATAATGTCCCAAATATATTAAAGAACTCATATAACTCAATAGCAAAAAACCAAACAACGTGATTAAAAAATGGGCAGAGGATCTGAATAGACATTCTTCCAAAAAAGACATACAGATAGCCAAGAGGTTCATCAAGGAAATGCAAATCACATCACATCAAACCCAAAAAACCACAATGAGCTATCACCTCACACCTGTTATAGAAAGTCTATCCTCAAAAGAGAAAAGATAGCAAGTGTTGATGAGGATGTGGAATAAAGGAAATCCTTGTGCACTGTTGCTGGGAGTGTAAATTAATGCAGCAAGGAAGAAGCACAATGTGGAGGCTCATAAAAAAACTGAAAATAGAACTACCATATAATCCAGCAATCCCATTTCTGGATATGTATCCAGAGGAAATGAAGTCAGGATATTGAAGAAATATCTGCACTCTCATGTTCATGGCAGCTTTATTCACAATAACCAAAATACATTCAGAAACAACCTTAGCATCTATAACAGATGAATGACTAAGATGTGGTACAGATATATGATGGAATATCATTCAACTACGAGGAAGAAGGAAATCCTGCCATTTGCAATAGCATGGATGGAGCTTGAGGCATTATGCTAAGTCAGAGAAAGACAAATGCTGTATGATCTTACTTATATGTAGAATCTGAAAAAGCCAAACTCATAGAAACAGAGAGTAGAATGGTTGCCGTGGGCTGGGGCATGGGATAAATGGGGAGATGTTGGTCAAAGGGCATAAACTTTCAGTTATAAGATACATAATTTCTGGGGATCCAATGCACAGCACGGTCATCATAGTTCACAATACCATATTATACACAGGAAAGTTGCTGAGAGAGTAGATCTTAAATGTTCTTACCACACACAAAAAATGGTAATTATATGATGTGATAGAATTGTTAACTAAGCCTATTGTCATTATTTTGCAATCATTATGTATGAGACCAAATTATCAGCTTGTGTATCTTAAATGTATACAATGTTGTATGTCAATTGTATCTCAATAAAGGTGGAACAAAAATAAAATTTAAAGAAATAACAACAACAAAAAAAAACCCCGTTAAGTCCAATTGGCTTTATCCATTTGTGATTATATACCCTTATGTTTTACTTTTTGTTTTGTTATGTTTCATTAGAGGGCTCCTGGTCTGGGGTTCGGGGGTTCTGGGCCCCTGAGAGATTTTTATTTCATTACAGATCCTTTGCAACAATGGTATATCTAGGCTCATGGAAACTGCACTGCTTTACTGGACATTTAGGGAGCACTGAGAAGTCTGGGGTTAGGAGGGAAAGGAAATAACATTTATTGAGTGCTTGGCACTATGCATTTTACATTCATTTTAATCTCTAGTTATTAGTACACAAAAAGGTATTTACAAAAAAGAACTCTGCCCATTTCACAGACAGGAAAACTAAAGTCTAGAGAGGATAAATGACTTTCCTGCATCACCCAGCTAGCAGGAAGGATCAGGGTTAGCATCCAAACTTTAGTGTGTCTGCCTGACATCCAAGACAGTTGGGGCCAGGCTCTTTAAAACCCAGGTGTTGCTTCTCACAGAAGGTGCTTCTTACCATCAGTGGGCCCCCCACAGACATGCCAACCCCTTGTGTGAAAGATTACTCTGTACCCTGCTTGAAGCCCACCAAGATCACCAAGCTGTCAAGGAAAGAAGCCCTGGAGTCTCAGCAGAGTCTTTGAAACATCCCACTTTGATCTTGGTGCAGAGCTTGGGCTCACCCTGGACTCTCTGGGCCTCAGGCATGTTGGGCATCAAGCACCACTTGACCTTGTTCTGGATTTCGCTGTTCTGCGTCCCTGCCATTTTGCTCTGCTGATGAGAATGTTACACGGGGCAGAGTTGAAAGCTCTCCTGCAGCCCTGAGAGATTGCATCTATTTCTGCTTCCTTATCTGTGTTTTTTCATTCTATCAGACAAGGAAATTAAATAGGTCTGGCACCATTTGCTCTCCAGAAAACTACTTTGGCTGCTAAATCTACCAAAAAGGGTGGATTTATTTGGGTGTTCCTTTCCGAAGTGAGTGAACAGGCCTTTTCAGAGCTGCCCACAATTAGCCAAAAGGCCTGAGCTGCCGTGCCAGGCCCACCTGTCAAAAGGATGGCAGCCAAATGGGGCAGATGGGATCGGAGCAAGGCCAACAGATAGCCTCTTAATTTAGCCTCGGAGTCCTTTCCCACTCTGTTCTGAGTGCCCCTGGAAATAGGAAATCCATGGAAGGCAAGAACATGAGTCAGAGAAAACCATCCAGGAGCCTGAGCGTTAAAAACTCACCTCTAAACCGCAACAGTAATTCTTTAGGGAGAAGAAAAAAAGCTGAAAACCAAAATTAAATATTGGTTTTGCTCATGCTTCCTGGAAGGCTCTCCCTTGCCTTGTCCTCTTTGTGAATAAATGTCTACCTCTCTATCCTTCAAAGGTCATCTCCTCTCAGGAGATTTCCCCAGCACTGCCTCCTCTCCCCACCTCCCCAGGCAGAACCTGCAGTGTTCCTTTGTGCATATTGAAACAACCTCTTGGCATAGTTGTGAGTTCATATTATTGTTTATTTTTAATTTTGACATGCTCCAAGAGGGAGGTAAGGTGGATTGCAAATGTACAATTAAAATGTAAAATAAACCACATACTTTAAAGTAGGTGGAAAATTAGGGTATGGGAAAATAAAGGTTTAAAACGTAAGAAATAACAAAGAATGAGGTTTATGCATAGAATCCACATTCTAGGGTCTTCTACTCAGGCTTCGGATGGGCTATGGCTTTAGCCCTAAGCTTTACAGTGGCCAACCCAACCCTTGGAGAGGTCGTCAACAATGTCCTCAGCAGCATCCTCGGAATGGACATAGTGCATCTTATGGGGCTGTGTTAGGAAACATACTTTCCTGTCTACCTACGGCATCACACCTAAGTGCTCTTCGGGGAAAGCCATTCTGCATGGTGGCTCATTCAAGGAGATCTGGCTACACAGTCTTTGATTGGCCTGCTAGATTCACAGACAGGCTTTACTGAATCAGAGGAACTGCAGGTCTTGCTGGCCTCTGTGGAGATTTGGAGAAGGGTTATGCAGTGGTCATGAAGGATATTCATTCTCTTCATTACCGAGCATAGGAACCCCTTCCTAGGTTTGTGGAATTCCCTGATTTGACATGGATCCTCCCTACCATCGTAGAAGATGAAAGGGGCAGCTCCTTGCTCCACCCGCCTCCTTTGCAACTGGGAGGTGGGCAGGTGAACCGGGCAGCACCAACTTGCCCTGGAGTTACAATGACAACATAGGTGCTGGCAGGGGCTGCAAAAGGATGACCTTTTGAGGGTAGCACTGGCACCCACCTTGACTGGAGGCACTCAGTGACTGATGTCAACACTACCAGTAGTGGAGACTGTGACCTCCCCATTTGACCCAAGCCACTGACCTGGCTGCAGAATTCTCAACCTGGTTCCCATGCCCTCCTGGTGATTCTGCACACCTCTCAACATCCTTATAGTGAGTTTATTTTCTGCTAAAATCAGCCTGAGTTAGTTCCAGTCGCTTGCAAGAAAAAGCCTGTCTGATTCATGCAGCTCTTCTACTATGCCTCCTGCTACTTACACACAGAGCAAAAGAATGTCAAAGGACTATGAAAATCAGGGCTGTGTAAGAACATATGGACACAACCCAGGTCTGCCCACAGAGAGTCCCTAGAAGCACGGACAGAAGAATTGAACACATGAGGGGAGACTATTCCAGCGCTGGCCCACCTGGAATCTCGAAGCCTATATCGTGCTACCAGTATGGTAGCCAGTGGCCACATGTGGCTGTTAAAATACAAATTTAGTTAAAATTAAATATAATTAGAAATTTATTTTCTCAGGTGCACTAGCCCCATATCAAGTAATCAATAGCCCCCTGCACCTAGTGGCTACCATTTTGCACAGCAAAGAAACGAAATAGTTACGCCATTGCAGAAATCTCCATTGGACCATGCTGGCCTAGGACCTTGAGATTCCAGGGTTGAGTGGTAGGATTACTGCCTTGTTTGGCCACATCTATCTTTCTGGTTGCCGACGAGGCTAGGTGTACAAAGGCAGGGGGCCAGCAGTTCTGTGCTTCTCCATCCTGGTGGACCTCAAATCCATACCAGCTGGCAGGACCAGGAAACACTGGGTGTGCCCTGTGAGAAATGGTGGAGGTGTGGGCAACCCCAATTACCCTCCTGCATCTTTGTCTTGTTTATGTCCCATATGCTTCTAGTTTTTGGCTGCCTCAGAGGGAAACAAAAGTAAAGGCAACTTTGAATCTAGTCTCCCCATCACTCTCATGGTTCTAGGACCTGGACCGTGCTCTGCAACCCAGGCAGGGACAGAAGCTGCCTCATGTAGAGACATGTATTAGCAGTGGGGCCTCTGTGCTTACCCAAGACTGGCACAGTGCTTGACTTACTGGAAGTACCCAGCAAGCGTTCACTGGGTTGACACAGATCTAATACAGACCCCCAAGGACCTGATGTAGGACAGGTAATTTTCTTGCCAAATACCTTTCATTCAGGGGATGAGGGAGACAGTATAATAATGATGACATGTTGGTGTATGAAAAAAATGGGAGTTTGGGGTATAAGTTTATTATAATTGGAACTATGGAAAAAATAGGTTGCATGTGTGAAGATGTTTGGAATTGTGGGATTTTTTTCCTTTTGAAATGCCTTAAATATGATATATATGAGGATGGTTAAGAATATGGTCATACAGGTGATCCCTTCTGTGAAATGAGAGCAGTAAGAGTGCCTACTCATTGGGCCATATGAGGAATAAATGAGATAATGCATGAAAAACATTTAGGACAGTCCTTGGCACATGATAAATGCTAAGTACAAGGTGGCAATTACCGTGATTTTGCTCTAGAAATCTGCAGGATAATAAAAGATCGAGGATCCTTGGCATCCCTATCATGTTATGGCTTTGGTCCCCTTTCTGGTGGGACAGGGTTTGGAAGGGGCTGAGCCTGGGGGTGGTTTCTGGATCCCATCAGCCCCAGTTCTCTGCCCGCAGAGCAGCCCTGCTAAGTCTCCATTGCCAGCTCCCTCCACGAGGATGCTGCCAACCTTCTCACACTGTTTTACACTCCTTGGTTTAAGCCATGGAGGTTTGGAGGGATTTTTTTTAATTACAAGGTATCATTTTTGCAAATGATTTTGTCCTTTGCAGAATTTCAAAAGAAAAAAAATCCCACAGTTCCAAACATCTTCACACATGCAATCTTCACACATGCAAACACATTCTTCAGTTTTCTTTCCATTGCCCTGTCTCCTCCTTTCTGTTCACATCCTGTGGCTATTAATGAGGGCTCAGTCAGCAACCTGGGAAGACCCAAAAAGCCACCTCCTCCCCCCTCCCTCGTTCTGTCTCTGTGTGTATTTGTGTCTTTTTCTGTGCATCTGTTTCTGTCTCTCCTCCCTTGCCTGTCACTCTTCTGCTCTTTGTGTCCCTCGAATCTTCAAAGCCCCTCCGGGGGCTGTGGTTTGGAATGCAGGTGCCCCCTGCATTAGTAGTACCCCCAACCCCCAAGCTCCACCACACCCTCAGCAAACTTCTGTTGGAGCAGCAGGAAAGGGGCTGCCCATCAGAAAATGGATTCCTCGGCTGCCTGGGTGGCTCAGTCGTTAAGCGTCTGCCTTCGGCTCAGATCATGATCCCAGGGTCCTGGGATCTAGCTCCACATCAGGCTCCCGCTCAGTGGGAAGCCTGCTTCTCCCTCTCCCACTCCCCCTGCTTGTGTTCCCTCTCTTCCTGTCTCTCTCTGTTAAATAAATAAATAAAATATTTAAAAAAAAGAAAGAAAGGAAAAAGAAAAGAAAAAAAAAAAGAAAGAAAATGGACTCCTCCTTCCTAGGCAGGAGATCAAAATGCACCATCCTTCTTACGGCCCTCTTTCTGGAAGAGAAATTACTGTACATGGGTTCCTGCCTGGAAAAACTTCTGGTTGAGGAAGTCCTGTCGCAAAACAAACTTGAATATCAAACGTATTGAAACAAAATCTTTGTGACTGTTTAACTGATTTAGTCTACTTGTAGACATGAAGAATACCTAAAAATAAAGTGTATAATTATAGCATTGTGCTGTATTTTAACCCATTCATAATCTATTTTTTTATATATTTTCCCACTCTTTGTTTCTCAGGATAACCTTTTCATCATAGGAGAGGTGGTATTATTTTTTTTAAGATTATTTTATATGTTTTTGAGAGAGAAAGAGTGGAGGGAGGGGTGGAGAGAGAGGGAGAGAGAGAATCTCAAGCTGACTCCCTAATGAGCATGGAGCCTGCCAGCCCAGGGCAGGCCTCAGTCCCAGGACTGTGAGATCATGACCTGAGCTGAAACCAAGAGTCAGACTTTTAAGCAACTGAGCCACCCAGGCGCCCTGAGGTGGCATTATTATTATTGTCTCCATTTTTAAGGCTGGGAACTTAATGAAACTCACAAAGTTTCATTGTCCCAGGGCCCCCATCTGCTGAGGACCTTGAGGCCCTCACTCCCCTCCACGGCCCCAGCTCTTGGACTCTATAGTTCCCTCCAGAAATTCCAAACAACTCAGACCAAACTTGCCCCAGAGAGTCAGTGTGGCTTCAATGCACATGGTGGCCTCCCTAATCCTAGTCTAGGGCCCCAGGAGCTGGCTGGGGTTCCAGGCTGAGCGCCGCTCAGAGAGCTAGTCACGTTCTCCGTGTTAGTCACCACAGTGAATCTTAACAGCGGAGCCGCGAGACCAAAGCAGAAAGAAACCCTGGTGACAGAAGGAGCTCTCAGAGGGTTTGGTGGAATAAATTACTCAAACACTTGGGTTTCTCTAAAAGCGATGAAACTTAATTTCTGGTATGATACTGGGATAAATGAAATGTAATCTACACCATTGTCCTAGCTCATCCCAATCGTATCTTCTTTTTCCATGTAAGTAATTGGAAAAAAAAAAATTGCAGAGACCTTCTGGAGCATTATCTTATTTGGATCCTATTTTAACCAAAAGCCAAATATTTCATACTGAAGCAAGTGCACAGTCGCTGTAAATGCAAGGCGAACTTCAAGGTGAAGTAGATCCCTTGTATGATGGCAAATGCAAATGTTTAAAGCTACTCAACAATTTTCCCCTTGCAGCTGCCCATTTTATCTCTTGCAAAACTAGTAATGATACAAGCAGTTGATTATGGTTTACAATAGCAATAAACCTCTCACAATTGGTTGTTTCCAAAATAAATAGCCATTCTGTTAAATGTTAAATAACAAGTCATAAACTGCTGAAAACAACCAATTTCTTGTGGATTATTGCCTGAATAAATTTCAGCAGGAACAGCAGATCATTAAGCCATGAACACCACAGATCAAAACCACTGAAATTTAAAAAAAAAAATCAATCAATCAACTAATCCATGAAGAAGAACTCCTGTTTTACCAACCAAATCACACCAGGTATTAACATATTCTTTGGATCTTCTCGTTTTGGTGGTCACGGTTAGCTCTATTCTTGCCCAAATCCTTATGCTCTCTTTCAGAGATGGAAGAATATCTAGCCTGGTGGTTAAATTGGCCCACCCCGAGAGCAGACAGTTGCACGCAGCTGTGTTCTATAGGCACCACGTGTAAAGTCTACAATATTCCAATTGATAAAACACAGACCTGTCCACTAAGTTACACATTTGAGTCAAAGCTCAGTGGCAAATATATTCTAACCGCAGCTCTAATAGAAGCGAATGTTCTCGCAAGAGGAGCCAACTTCATTGGAGTGATTGACAGAAGATTCCTCGCCATAGCAACCGGGGTTATCTCTCTGGAATAACAACATTAACCTCCTTCAAAACCAGTTTTTCATCCTTAAGTATAAAAGGCAGTTGCATGCATCTTGCATGATCCTTTATTTTTATTTTTGAGTGAACAGTTAGCACATAGATAAAAATAGGACAAGAAGCAGGGGAACCAAATGAATTTCAAATTTCTCCTGGAAAAAACATGACAGTGTGTCTTGTGGGCAGAATGGTTAAAGGGCAGGAAGGATGATGGCAGAGAGATTTCTGTTCCTCTGTCACCTTTAAAATAGCCAACTGCATTGCACTGATCTGCTTTGGGCTATCTGGAGTTAGGCTGGAGACTTTTTTCAGATTGTATTCCTGCCTCATTCTTTGGCCTCATAACCCCTAATACATGTGCACATGCACACGCACATGCACAGACACACACACACATACACGCACACGCATGCACGCGTTTCTACCTTAGCTGTGTTCAAGTACCAAATAATAAATAGTCTGTGGAAAATGGTGGAAAAATGCGTATTCTATCTGGTAAAATATGCATATCCTATCACCTTTTTGAGAGACATTGCTAAATGGATCCAAACCCTTTCTCGTCGTACACCTTGAGTTCTGTGGAAGCCTTAGACATCAGCGCATTAAAATGTCATGTTGGCATTTCTGGGCCTTGCTTCTACCCCCCATCTCTGCAAGTGAAAAGCGAGGCACTCCAACCTCAAGGAACACTTGGACGGTGATGAGGAGAGACAGACCATAAACATGGATGGGCTGTCGCCGAGTCTCGTTCTCCCCATGTCATATCCCAGCTCAGAATCTTCCCATGGGAATCAACTTAATTGCAATTGCTACCTTGACAGGTTGAGCAGTCTTTCTTGAGGCCTGTATATCATTCAAAGTCACAGTCTTGCAACTGAAGTTCCCAGTGGTAATGTTGGAGAATATCCATCCTCTGAGGAGGAAAGGGCCTAGGTGGGAAAGAAAAAAAAATGTGTCTCCTGGACTACAGCAAGAGGAATCTGGGAATATGGTATTGAAAAAGAGCAGAACAACGGGGGCCGAAAGAGGGGGAAGGTAGCAGAATCCTTCCAGGCAAAGCTCTGACCTGCTTTGGATTTAAGCAAAACAATGAGCCAAAAGGAGTAACAACAGATTTCAAAAAATGTTCTGCGAAGCAATTTTGTACTAAGGTTGGAAGTAGGAAGAATTTTTTGAGAAATCCATTGTATCAGACACAAACACTGACAATCCCCTCAGATTCCTTTTGCGACCACCGTACTTCCGAAGGTGCTGCCCACTTCCACATCCCCCAGTGACAGCAGTGTTGCCCTTGCCGAGCTCTGGAATTCCCCGGATGCCAAGCAGAGGCCCTAAACCTCACAGACTGAGTGCTGAGCACATTCTTTCCAAGTTGCTCTCCACCCTGGGAGTTGGATATAATGCCACAGCCACGCAGCATGGGACCTGGTTTCCTGAGTGGCTGCTGAGAGACCAAATGACGCCCAGAAGAGCAGGGTGTTTCCTCCCTTGGAGTGAACCTGGGCTCAGTTCACTGGAGATGGAGAGTCTATTCTGTCTCTACCCACAGATAAAAACCACTAAAATTTTTTTTTAAAAGTCAATTAATCAACTAATCCTTGAAGAAGAACTCCTATTTTACCAACCAAATCACACCGCACATTGTAACATATTCTTTGGTACGGTTTCTGCTGGCAAACCTACAGCTGTTCCTTGGGCTGAGGGGACACACTGCAGAGCAGCCTGCGTCTTTGGCCAAGAAGCAGGGTGTGGGGCAGCACCATCATATCACATTTTTTCTTATCTTCCCTGCCTTTCCTCCCCTGTTTTTCTCACCCTCCCTGCTCTAGGGTTTTACCTCCCAAATAAAGTAGCTCTACTATATCCTTGCCTCAGGCTCTGCAAGCAAGATGTGGCTGAGAAAATCACCTATAAGAGTCCTACTCGGGGCTGTGGCAAGGTTCTCTAAACAGCTTTTAGGCACTTAAATGGGCAGTGAAAAATATAGCCCTTCTCTCTGAGTGAGTCCAGAGACCCTCTGTTTCATTTGTTAAATGATTCATGACTTACAGCCACCTCTGGAAGGAAGAAGTTTCCTAAAGACTGAGGCATGAGAAAGAGTTGGTTATTAGCTTTTAAGAAATAGTGTAGTGGGCCTTTCTTATTCATCAACAAAAGTATTGAACTGGGAGAAATTTAATCCTCTTTGCATCCAAGGTGTTTGCAACTAGTTTCTTTTAAAACAGAAAAGAAATATATTTTAATAATCCAAAGAATAGTAATAACAGCTGCAAAACCCCAGCACAAATTACTGGGGTTAGCAGACTGAGGAGACTTAAGGCTTCTTTAAACACACACAGAGGTGGCATCGCCTTTCCTGGTTGAGAGGAAAGAACACAGATGCTCCTGCTTTCCCACTTAATGCTCCCTTCACGAAGTCTTGCTAAACCCTGTGGCTCATGTAAATATTTCATTATTTACAGGTGTGTTGGTTTATTCATGTGCCTGCCCCAGCCGTCCTGTGATCTCGTTTTGTTTTGCCGAGCCTGTGTGTGACTGTGGTGGGTGGCAGCTGGTGCTAATGAGACCAAAGTCTGGATTCAGTCCCCACAGGGACCAGTTAACTTCACTCTGCTCCACTGCCAGGGGCCACGCCCAGACACTCTGCTTGGAGCTTGTGCATGTGATGCTGGGCGAAGGGCATGTCAACAGAAAGGGGAGAGTGGCAGGAGAGAGATGGTTCCACGTGCTGTCTCCACCTGTCCTGGAGAAACAGCGATGCCCCATAGTACCTTTACCCTCTGCAAAGGTCCACACTGGTTTTCTCTAGGGTTACCTATTAGATCCTGGAAGGCGACATCTGGGAGATGACGTCCTCTCGAAGGTGATTGTGCATATATTTTTGGAGTGTTCAATTTTCATTTAATCAGCAAATATTTTATTTGCCAGTTACTTGCCACATATTAAGGACTCTTACACACTTCTTTTGCCTCAGTTCCCTGGCACGTTTGTTGTTCACTTACTAGATTACACTAAGGGGTCTGGTGGGGGAGGCGGGGAGTACAGTCTGTGGACATCAGAAAACAAACTAGGCGGAGTTACAGATTTTGTAACGGGTTTTGGGACTAGAGCTACAGCAGTTACAGTGCAGGCGTCAATAAACAATAAATTGGAAAAGCTAGTAAAAAAAACTGTGTGTTACCTGATGGTAAGTGCTAAGGAGAAAATTAAGACTGGAACAGGAATGGAGGTGGCTGGAAAGGATTAGGCGATTATAAAGATGGTGGTCAGCACCGACCTCAAGGAGGAGTGACATTGCGGCAAGGACCTGACAAGGGAGAGATAGCTGTGTGAATAACATGTGGAGAACATTCCAGTCAGAGGGAACAGCAAAGGTAGAGACCATGGGGGAGAGCAGACACAGCATGTTTGAGGAAGAGCAAAGAGGACTGTGTGGCTGAAGCAGAGGGAGCAAAGTGGAAGTGATGGGAGATGCAACAAGAAGGAAGGGAGGATGAAGTGTCAGGGAGAGTCTGCAGGCACTTGTAAGGGTGTTGACTTCTTTCTGAAGAAGTCAGAAAACGGTTCATCAAAGACATTACTTTGGAGCTGGACCTTAAAGGCTAAGTCGTGTTAATACATTCTCCCATGGAAAGAGGTGTTGCCAGACCTACCCTGTAATTTGGGAGGTGACATTTGTGTGTACTAGGGTGTATTTTCAGACTTGAAGACTGACTGGAGTTAGATCTACTCCCTGCCCTCTGCCTCCCCCACCCTGTCCCTAAACGCATACACTCTACAAGCTTGGGCATCACGCGCATGGTCCTTTGGCGGGAACCAACACAGTCACTGGGATGACTTTTCCCACCAGCTGGGCAAAGGGGGGCTCAGAACAGATGTAGAAGAATAAAGGGGTGAGTCATTTCTTGCCCTGTAGAGTTAGAGTCATTAGTTCATACCTAACCAAGAAACATGAAAATTACCTCACAAGGCAACTCAAGGCCAAATGAGTGAGGAAGAAAGCACATGCTCCCTGAGTTCTTTCTTAGAACTTGGGTGATCTTGGATCTTGGATCTTGGGTAACTCAGGGTGACTTGGTGGATATGTTGATAAGGGTTTATTGTGGAACACATAGAGGAGGGGGAGACTTGAGTAGGTCATGAAGCATGGCTAAGATGTGGATCCATGAACAGGACTGAGACCACTACAAATTTATGTCCATGTGTGACAGAAGGTAGGCTATTCTGGACATGTTCAGAGCTGAGGAAGACTGCCCAGCTTAGAAAGGAATGGCTGTACTGGAAAAGAAGAGAAAGGGGCGGGCGCCTGGGTGGCTCAGTGGGTTAAAGCCTCTGCTTTCGGCTCAGGTCATGATCTCAGGGTCCTGGGATCGAGGCCCACATCGGGCTCCCTGCTCAGTGAGGAGCCTGCTTCCCCCTCTCTCTCTCTGCCTGCCTCTCTGCCTCCTTGTGATCTCTCTCCCTCTGTGAAATAAATAAATAAAATCTTTAAAAAAAAAAAAAAAAAAAAAGAAGAGAAAGGGGCTGGCAAAAAGTAGGGCAGATAGCGTAAGTCCTGGCATGCCAGACAGAGAAATTTGAACTTGTCCTAAGGGCTATTCTCTACTTTGGATGGCAGGGTTATAGTGGATAGAACCATGTTTCTTTCCTTTACGCATCTATACACGTATGTTGTAGCCATGCCAGATATAAATACAGGAGACCCAGTTAAATTTGGATTTCAGATAAACAACAGATCATTTTTCAGCGTGAGTATGTCCCATGAAATATTTGGGACATAAATACAGGTCACACGGGTAAATTTGTATTTCAGCTCAACAATGGACAATTTTTTTTTAAGTCTAAAAGCTACCTGAGACCTACTTACACTGGAAAAAACAAATCTGTGGTTTACAAGAAGTTCAAATTTAGCTAGATGTAGGGTGTTTTTATGTGTTAAGTTTGGGAACCCTGTTATGTGGTACTGAGAAGTGCTGCTTTTTGACACTGTGGACCCCAGGGCAGAGTCCCCTTTTGTTACATGATCTGGCCTGGAGAGTTCTGGTCCCAGGGAGCTCATTTCTCAGTCCCCTTGGGTGCTGGCCCAGCTCTCTGATGACTCCGGTCTGTGAATTACCTATGAGAACTGCTGGACACCCAGCTGTCTCCCCAAGGGTCAGCTCCAGCTCCCCAGATCTACCTCTCTGGAGTTGAGCATAACAATCCTGACTTTGGCCCACAGAGCAGTAACAGCACAGAGAATTGATAGGAAGCCCTGACATGTGGAGTGAGCTGGAATACAACGGGCTACCCTGAGTCAGTATTGATTGTGCAGGCAGGCTATCCATAAACCAAGCAGGCATGCTGAAAGGGGATGGTGTCAGCAGCCTTGACTTTCATGGGTATGACTTTTCAGATATCCCTCAAAATCTGACAGGCTCGAAGGGAGAACCAGCAACTTCTCTCCATTCACTAATGCAATGCCTGGGGGAGTTGCATTGTATTCTCTTTTTCTCCCCCCTTCTTTTTTAAATCCAAAGTTGAAGGTTAAAAACCACCCAGGTCTTCTCTCCTTCAGGACTCTTGTCTCTTAAATGTGGTCCCTCATTCAGTTGTAGGCACCAAAGCAAAAAAACAGAAAAATGAAGAGAAGCTGCTTTGAAAGTCTAGAATGTGCTGAGCACTTGTCGTGAGCATTTTGTACGGATTATGGTGCTTTTGTCCCTTAGGAATTCTAGGAGATAGACAGTACTCTCCCCATTTCACAGATTCAGAAATAGAGACTCAGCAAGGCTAAGTGATCTGCTCAGGGCATCCTGCTTAGTAGGTCGGAGCCTGGGTTCAAACTCGGGTCAATTTGACTTAACACTACTGCCTGCTCAAAGACCCAGCTATGCGGCAAACACCACTGGTTTGGAGGGTGAGTTTGTCCTTGAATATTCCTACATGATAAAAAATTCCTCTGAGGAACCATTGCTGGTTGCTTTTAAAAAGGTCAGGGACCTCTCTGCTGTCAGGTGATTTCCTTCCCACCAGTGTTGTTAAACAACCCCTCCCCGCCCCATTGTGCTTTGAAGACATTCACCTTTCTGAATCTCCATTTATCCCTGAGCTCCTCAAGGTCAGCATCAGTCTTTTTCTATCAAGTGTGTCCCTTTCTACCTGCAGGGCCTAGAATATTGCTTGGCATACAGTACTCTCAATAAATATCTGCTGTTGGATACTATTATTTCTAATTCTCTTTTCTCATGTGTGTAGGGATCTCTGAGGATGCTGTCATGTTGATGTGTTTCATTTGTGACTGCTGGTCTTCTGTGTTCTTATCTATCTTTTTTTTTTTTTATGGTGGGTTTTAAATTTGCCTGTCCTCACTGAAGACTCAACTGACTGGTCAATACCTATACCGATAGAAGGTTCTTTCTTCCATGGCTGAATGACATGGTTGCCAGATGGCTGTATTTGCCGAAGCCCAAGCTAGTCTTCTCAGTTTTTCGTCTCTGCCATGGGGTGGGGGGGTTTAGAAAGAAGTAAACTTAATGGGAAACCTAACTTCCTGGACATAGGATCTTAAGGCCAATGTGCGTTTAGTCATAGTGATATAAGGATGGATTATCAAGAGAAGGGGATAGAAGACACCAAGGGAAGAGGATGACAGATTAGTTCTGATCCTTCCTCCTCACGAAAGCTTCATAGGAAAAGTCACCCTAGTTTTGAAAAGAGCACAGGTTCCCACAAAGCCTTCTAAGAAGTAGAGGGACAAATTTTCTCATGGTTCTGCAGAAGGAAATATGGGTATAAAAGGAAGCACGTGATCCCATGTGTAGGATGGCCCTTCAGGAATGAACAGGCTGTGGGGCTGGTAATTGATGTTCACGGACAGGCTGTGGCTGAGGGGGTGGCGTGGATCCCAAGCCTGGCCACCGGACGCTCAAGCACGAAGGAGGTCTATAAATGGAAATCGTGGCATTTAAACATCTTCCATCTTTGTGGCCTTCTGCAGGTCTGAGGTCCTTCAAGGGCTTTTATGACTCACAGTGATTGCCCTGTCACATTAATTCATTTCACATCAGCCGGTTTTTTTTATAGATCCTATCTGGGGCGAAGATGACTGTGGCAGAAATCTGGACTTGTTCTTGCTGACAGAGTTAAATTTGGTCTGTGTTTCTTCTGCATAAGAAGAAAGCCTGAACAGCACTGAACAACTGTCTTGAGGGCATGTCCAGAGCTGAGCTTGTCTCGCTCATCTTCAACCTTTTATTGTTTTTGTTACTGTACATATTTCAGTGGTGTCAAGGTTTTTTTAAGTCTCCACCTTGGGAGAAGCTCAAGAAATGGTCTGTGTTAACATTGGTGAGGCTAAGACAGTTTTATGCATATGAGCCTGGCTGTTTATTGATCCCATGGAATAAGAAACCATTTGGAATACCCCGGCTGTGAGAAATACAATCCTTGACCAGCAAAAGCCATTTGTCTGCCTTCCCTGTCGAGGCAAGCACGTTTAAACATCCTCACCTGGGAGGAACTTCTTGGAAAGAATATTTCATGCAAAACAAATACACTTCTTAGACTTGAACTGCAATTTGGATAAGAAAAAATGAGCTCATTATGTCTGGGCATTCATTTTGTTAGAAGCCATTTTGAGACCAAGAGCAAAGATGATTCAAGGGGTGCTTGCATATCACGTATCTTGAAGTAGATTTGGGATATATTTTGCTTCCCATCCTGTATGAGGGGTTTGAGGCAGGGACTTCCGATACTGTTGATTTAATACTGTTTGTTGCTAGGGAGAAGGCCCCAGTAAAGTTCAGAATTTTAAAATAAAGTGCTAAAATATGCTGGGAGGAAATGGAGAACATTTCTCAATTCCTATCTTGAGGGCTTTATGGATATTTACTGAGGAGAAGAAAAAAAAACCTCCAAAAATTAGTCAGATTTATATTTTGTACACATTTTGAATTTGGGAGAATGTTACATTGCCCTCCAGAGGTTCTGCTTTGTTTTTTAAACTAGTCACTCTGTGAAATGCATTCTCTGAGGAATATTGAAGAAACATCCAATCAATATTTTCAGTTTCTGCTGCTTCAGGGGCACTGACCGTGCCCAGAACTTTCTTCCTTACAACCTGCTGCTTCCAAATTACTGAGCTTGGAAGGTAGCTGCCTGAGTGGTATTTGAGGACTTCCGAGAGAATGGATTTCCACAGCCCGTTGTGAGGTAACAAAGGCTGTGGGCCTTGCTAGGGACTTAGTTACACATCTGTTGCAGCCTTGAACTTTGCCAAGTTCAAGATGGAGGAGGGCATATGACTACAGAAACCTTAGATATTTAAATAAAAAAGATACACACACGTGCGCGCGTGTGCGCGCACGCGCACACACACACACACACACACACACACACACACACACACACACACACACACCATCATCGTCATCATCACTACACGGATTTTGAGAAGTCGCTCTTCAGATAATGACCCAGAGGGGCAAGACTCTTTTGAATGCACAGGCTCACACTTAGCATATGGGACACAGGAAGCAGTGTCTGGCCTAGGGCTCCTATCCTAATGTCATGGACATAATCCAGGGTGTGTGTTAAAACCAGATTGGGCGCCTGGGTGGCTCAGTGGGTTAAAGCCTCTGCTTTCGGCTCAGGTCATGATCTCAGGGTCCTGAGATCGAGGCCCGCATCGGGCTCTCTGCTCAGCAGGGAGCCTGCTTCCCCCTCTCTCTTTGCCAGCCTCTCTTCCTCCTTGTGATCTCTCTCCCTCTGTGTCAAATAAATAAATAAAATCTTTAAAAAAAAAAAAAACAGATTTCAGCACCTTTTTGTTTTTTGCTTCTCAAATGCTAATTTTCATATGAAGCCCACAGGGACTTGTTAAAATGCAGATTTGTGTTCAGTAGGTTTAGGTGAGACCCAAGATTTGTCCTTCCCAGCAAGCTCCCAGGTGGTACTCAAGCTGCACGTCAAGGATCCACCTTCTCCCTCATGCTTAGAAAGAGAAACGAAACCTTTCTTTCTTATGTCAACAGGACTGAGGTGAGCATCTCCTCTAGGGTCTCGCTGAACCTTGGCTACTCAAGTTTGCAACACAAGGGAGGAAACCAAAGGGTTGAAACTCTTTTGGAGAGGGATGGAGTTTTCCGAGGTGGAATGGGGGCGGGGTGGACACTGGGGAGCTAGAAAGAGGGAGCCATGTAGGGACCACAGGGAGAGTGAGGGGCAAAAGAGAGGAAGGAAGGAAGTGCCTGTACCACTAGCACCTTTGACAGGCCCAAGTCTAGTCCTTCTTTCCATGACCAGTCAGTGCTCAAATGAAATCCATGAAGAACTTCTGTCTCCATCATGGTAATTCTACTGTGAGCTATACCTGACCCTTCAATAAAGACCTTTTTACTAGTTTGGGGCACCTGGGTGGCTCAGTCAATTAAGTGTCTGACTCTTGATCTCAGCTCAAGCCTTGATCTCAGGGTCATGAGTTCAAGTCCCACATTGGGCTCCACACTGGGCATGGAGCTTACTTAAAAAAAAAAAAAAAAGACCTTTTTACTAGTTCCTTCCTAATCCTCTTACTACCAAACATGTTTCAGCTGCACACAGTGGGGTTCATCTTAATTTTTACTTATCATTCTCTTTCAATCCCACTCTTCTCGGCCCTTGGACAATAACTAGAGCAGAATGTGTAGCTCTTCTGGTTATTTCCAGGTGATAATGTCCATTCATTCTTATTAGCATACATTAAAAACTCCAAAACAATCTGATACCAAAGTTGTTCTCTCTCATCTTCTTCTTCTTTTTTTTAAGATTTTATTTATTTATTCGACAGAGAGAGAGAGATCACAAGTAGGCAGAGAGGCAGGCAGAGGGAGAGGGAGAAGCAGGCTCTCTGCCAAGTAGGGAGCCTGATGTGGGGCTCTATCCCAGGACCCCAGTATCATGACCTGAGCAGCCGCTTAACAAACTGAGCCACCCAGGCGCCCCTCTCTCATCTTCTTTAAGCTGCTTTCCTCCCTCTAGCTCAAGCCAGATTCAGAAACCTGCAGGGAAGGAAGATGTAAACAATTTCCTCCCCTCCCTTCTACTCTCTTGCTTTGGGTTCCAGGATGGACTGGGGTTGGGAGAGGAGCAGCAAAGGGAGGTAAAGATCTTTCCACCTGAGCCCTTGGAATCTACCATTAGGGCCCTCTGCATGGGCTGGGCCTAATTGAGCTGTTCCCTGATAGTAATTTCAACAGGAGCATTTACTCAGTAATGATGACGGCACTGTTTCTGTTGTTGTTGTTGTTTTGTTTTTTTGTTTTTTTGTTTTTTTGATGCTGTGGGAAATGAAGGTCATCAAAATAACCCATTGCTGTTATTCAGAGTTTGCAAAGTGCTTTTCTCTGTCTTGATCTCATAAGCCGTTCTCCCTCAAAGAAAGCTCTAGTTCCAAGCCTAAAAGTGGACCTCACTTAGGAGACTAGTAGGCAGGCCTGAGGCATTTCCCGGGGTGACCATGTCCGGATGGCCCTTCAATTCACAAGAAAGTTCTTTGTCTTGCAGTCGCCTGGCCAAGAAGTCTGCTCAGCACAAACTTCTCCATACACCTTTCCTCAAAATGCATAGACAACTGGCAGTGGTTAAAATTGAAAAATTTCAAGTCCCCCTGGTAAGAATTGGTTGGATCATGTCTAAAAATTATATTCTAGGATTCAGAATAAGATGCCATGGGAAGAGAAAAAAGGAAGAGAGAGAAGAGGGGGCCCATGTTCCCCAGTGGGTAGACTTCAGTGGCTCTGAGTAGATCAGCCCTCTTCTGGGAGGGCAGCCCCAACACCCAATGAACAAATGCCTAACTGGGACCAGGGTCAAGTGTGGACCCTTTAGCCAGAAAAGCCAGATTATCTTCATGCTGCAGTCCTGCATACAGAGTAAGAGTTAATCCTTAATTTTCCTCTCATTAACAAAAAGGCATCAAGTTTTAAAGATCCCTCTGATATGGGTTGACTTATGATCTCCCCCCCCACAACACACACAGAAAAAATGGGAGTTGAAGTCCTAAACCCCCGACCTCAGATATGACCTTATGAGGAAATAGGGTCATTACAGATATAATCAGTTCAGCTGAGGTCATACTGGAATAGGCTGGGTCCCTAACCCGATACGATTGGGGTCCTTTTAAGAAGAGGACTATGTATATACAGAAACACTCAGAGAAAACACCCTAGGACTACAAACATAGACGTTGGACTGATGCTTCTTGTAAGTGAGGAGTCCCAAAGCTTGCTGACAACTAACAGAAACTAGGAAGAGAAAAAAGAAGGATCTTCCTGTACAGTCTTCAGGGAAAGCCGGGTCCCTACCAATACCTTGATTTCACACTTCTAACCTCCAGAAGTGTAAGAGAAAAAATTCTGTTGTGTTAAGCTGCCCAGTTTGTTAAGCGGCCCAGCAGACCAGAAGGTCCTTAGAGCAGGATGGTAATCGAATTGACTTGTGATCTCACTGAGTAGACTAGAAGCTCCTAAGAGTCCCTACAGCCCACTTCCTAACACAGATCACAGTGCTTGCTAGTAAATATTGGCTGAATGAACACATTTTAGGAGTTTAGATCTTAATGGTATATTTAATATGACTAAAATATAAGAATTAACAAGCAAGAGATGCCTGCCTAGATTGCATTGATGTGTATATTTTATTCATAACAGCATTACATAATCTCACTTACGATTTGCACAAGTGAATTATTGTGCTGTAATTTGAAACCCCCATCTGTGGCTTCTCCCTGCCATGTGAAGGAAACAAAACAGAAGTCTTCATCTCCCCTCTGGGTGTTAAAGATGATTGTTGTGTTAGTCAAATGATAGACCCTGGTCTTTACCCCTCTTCACTTCTCAGTGTCTTTTCCGGTTTCTCACTGGAGCTGGAATGGCTGCTGGGGGACTCTTCCTGCCTGTGAGATTTACATTATTGGAGATTTAAAGCAAACACTATTTCAGAACTGGCAGTAACTTCAATAATTGACTGAAGTTAATGCCCCAAGGCAGAATCTCAGATCATCAATGTAACTTACCTGGTTTTTAATCACAAGGAAGTAGCTGGCGTCTGGATGAGTGCTGTGTGCGTAGGAGGGACCCAGAGCCTTGGAGGAGATTTGTGAGGTTCGTCTCACTGGGTCTTATTTCTTCATGGATTCCTTTTCTGAATAGCAACTTAGCAGATACTCAGTTGACAGGGACAATGGCATGCACATGCGTGCACGTGCGTGTGTGTGTGTGTGTGTGTGTGTTCATGCATGAACCAGAGTTAGCAGAGGTGAAGGACTGGGGAGGACCCCTCCACTGCAATTTTACAGAGAATGTGGAAGAAAATATACAGGAGGAAAGAAAGAAAAACAGAACTAATTAGAGAGGTTCTCAATTCCTTTAATGATTTTCTCTTTTCACAACTGCTTGTTCTTTGTATCTAAAGATTCTACTTCTGTTAGTGGTGTCATTTACTTCTTTTTGAAATGAGATGAGCAGGGATATTTTGGGGGACTTCCTGTTTTGGTCCTGATAGAGCCCATGGCCTCCAAACTCATTCTTAAATCTATCACCCAGAGGCACGTTTTCTTCAGTCTGGCTTTAATTCAATCCAGTAAGTATGAGTGATTGCCGACCTTATGCCAGATTCAATGCTTGACAGTTGAATACAAAGATAAGTAAAACATAGCTGTAGATTATGAGGAGATTATAATCTGGAGAGGGGATTAGATGCAGTGCTTCAATATGGTAGAGTCCCTTCATTTTCTGTTCATAAAGGTGACTTTTGCCAACCCTTGGAGGAGAGTCAAGAGGTTAAGTCATATTGCCTCCCTAATCTGGAGTCTTATCTAGCATCTCCGGGGTCATGAGTCTCTCCTCTGCAGCTGGCTGTATAGTTTATCCCAGAAGGAACCCACCCAAAGGGCTGGACTGGGTCTATCTCACCCTGGGCTGCCTTAGGCTTCACTGTCTACCAGGTCCACTACTTCAGACTACAATGTAGGTACATGAAATTCCTTACTGGATGCTTATTGGTTTGGAGGTTCTACCTAATCCAGAAATGATACAAGTTGCCACCTTGGGAATTAAAAGTTTGGATCCCCGGGCGCCTGGGTGGCTCAGCAGGTTAAAGCCTCTGCCTTCGGCTCAGGTCATGATCTCAGGGTCCTGGGATCGAGGCCCACATCAGGCTCTCTGCTTGGCGGAGAGCCTGCTTCCTCCTCTCTCTCTGCTTGCCTCTCTGCTTGCCTCTCTGCCTGCCTCTCTGCCTACTTGTGACCTCTCTCTGTCTGTCAAATAAATAAATAAATAAAATTTTAAAAAAAAAAAAAAAAAAAAAAAAAAAAAAAAAAAAAAAAAAAAAAAAAAAGTTTGGATCCCCTTTATTGTCAGCCAAGCAAGTGCTAAATGACCTTGAGATTATAGGTCTTCTGGGCAACTCTGGACTATAGCATTGTGGGGCACCCAGGGTCAAATTGTCCTTTCTTATTCCCTTCCCCAGAATTGGAGTTATAAGGCCCCCAGTGAAGGCCAACTGACCTCCTCACTGAGTAACAGATGAAGGAAAAGGAACTAAGGGACCAGACACGTGGCCTGGCTTCCCAACAGCAGGCCCGCCTGGTTTGTGACCTCCTCCCCATGCAGTCTGGGAATA
Source organism: Ailurus styani (assembly GCA_002007465.1). Taxonomy (NCBI): domain Eukaryota; kingdom Metazoa; phylum Chordata; class Mammalia; order Carnivora; family Ailuridae; genus Ailurus; species Ailurus styani. The sequence goes on along the minus strand of LNAC01001161.1, from coordinate 68,992 downwards.
CAAGACATGCAGATAAATGAGCTTATTCAGGGAAGAGAGGGCAAAGGCTCCATGGGAAATGCTGAGAAACTTTTGAAGGTTCCAAAGATTAAAAAGCTTAAATGCAGGCAGGCAGCCGAGGCACCCGGGAGGCGGCTCTCAGGGAGGGAAGGGCAGGCAGAAGAGACTGTGAGAGCAGAGACCTAGAGCTGAGGAAACAGGCCCACCACGTGTTCAGGAAGAATGAAGCTTACCATCTGGCTGTGGTGGGGGCCGTTAAGTCGGGAGTTGGGAAGACGGACAAGTGCAGCGGGCTGAAAGCCAGGCTGTGGGGTCCAGACTGCGTACCAGAGGCATCCGCGGCTATTGAAGGTGTCTGAAGAGAGTGATGAGATCAGATCAGGTTTCAGGAAGTGAATCCTCCCTGTCGTGTCCACGGGGGCCAGGTGGGAGGGGGTGGTGGGGGGCAGAGAGAGGGCCAGGAAGAAGGGGGAGCAGCTAGGACAGTCAGGATGAGAAGGTGGATGGTGATGATGGAAAGTGAGCCTTATCATGGCATTCACTGCTTCCGGTACTTTGACTCCATCTCTCATGCCATCCAAACAGCACCACGGTGAGGGAGGCTGCTGTTTTCACCGTTTTACAGATAAGCAAACAAAGGGACAGAAGAGGTTAAGTCACTCGATCAGGGTCTCCCAGCTCATAGGTGAAAGACCTAGGTATAGCCAGGTGAGCAAATCTGTTTATTCAGGCAAAATACAATGAGGGCCCGAACAAAGGTAGGGGGTGGCGGAGGCAGGCTGTGATCTCATGGAATCAGAGGCCACCAGTATGTGTGATGGCAGGATGGGCGTGGGGGGAGATTGGGAGAAGAAAAAGTGAAAAGGACCATCCAGTTTCTTGCCGTAGGTCTCCGGGAGCTAGCAGTACCATTACCGGGATAGGGGCGCCCGGAGGAGGAGCTGGTTTGCAGAGCACGACAGAGCAATGGTCAGGCACCAGCATCTCCATTTGGAAGCTGCCGCAAGCCTGCAGTAGCCTTTGGACCACCTCCCTCCTTTCTGCTGTCCTACAACCCTTCTCTACACAGTGAGCTCTACCTAATATAAAGCAGGTCTCCTTACGTCCTGGTAGAACCCTGCAGTGTCTTCCCGGCACACAAATACAAAGTCCAGGTTCCTGACTCTGGCCGACAAAGCCTCCTGGTCGTGGCTCCGGCCGGTCCCTCTGACACCATCTCACAGCTGTTTTCTCATGTGCAATGCCCAGCGCCAGCTATTCTGGCCCTGCCTTGCTCTGAGGCACCCCAGCTCCTGCGGACGTGCTCGCAGGTAGAGAGGCCTGTCTAGCCCATGGCACTCAAGGTGGGGCCTCTAGTCACCACCTGTCGCATCCCCAGGCTTATCAATCACCAGCAGTGTCCTCGTGTTCCCCTGTGCACATATGTGTTAGTTCCCTGTGGTGCGGAAACCTATCACCACACACTTGCTGACTTGAAACAACGGAAGTGGAGGATACTACAGTTAATGCAGGCTGGAAGTCTGAAGTCGGCATCCCTGGGCCAAAATCCAGGTGTCGGTCAACAGGATTGTTCTCCCTCCACAGACACCTGAGGTGAATCCGTTCTTGCCTCTTCCAGCAGCATTCCTTGGCTTGTGTCTTTGATCCTCCAGCCTCCAAGGCCGGCACCTTCTCTCAGCTCCATGTTCACGTCACCTTCTCTGGACACGTGTGTCAGAAACTTCCTCTACCTCCCTCTTAGAAGAACACATGTAATTGCACTGGAGGCCTGCTCCGATCATCAGAGCCTTCCCTTAATCACATCTACAAGGCACCTCTTTCCGTGCAAGGTAACATTTCTGTGCAAGGTGACATTTCCGTACAAGGGGACATTTCCATGAAAGGTGGCCTTTCTGGGCAAGATGGCATTTCCAGACAAGGTGGCACTCACAGGTTCCAGGGATTAGGGTCTGATATCTTTTGGGAACCATTATCCCACTTCCCGCAATGTCTGTCTCCCTCGATGGCTCAGTGGAGGAATCCGCTACACCCCAGGCACCTAGAACTGTGCCCACAACAGATCAGATGCTCAGCTACTATTTACCAAGGGAGTAAATAAATTAATATAGGCAAGGGTATTTTATTCTAGAAAGTATTTTTCATTATATGTTTATAATTTAATAACAATGCGCCATACTGTTCTAACTTCTATAACAATAAAATAGCTTTGATATGACAGTCATCTTACATAAATGAAAACATGATTTAATGAAATGGCATTTTATGAGCTTTAGGCAAAGCAAATGTTTGAATTATCTTGTTTAAATTAAATGACTCTTTTGTGCTCAGTAGTAAGCATCACTAAGTGTGTCTATCTTGCTAATACAATGGCATCATTATATTCTAAATTATACAATTTAATTACATGTAACTTGAAATTTAAACTGAAGTATTGTTGAGGTACAAGCATGACCTTTACATCCACTCCTTACTTTTTTTTTTCAAATGACGTGCCATTCAGAAGAAGTTAACAAAATCCGATGTTTTCAACCAGCTAAATAAGCTGGAAGAAATGGACAAACCCAATTGGAACCCTCACTATGCCACTTATTGGCTGCACCTCCCCAGGCAGGATATTTGAGCAGCTCCCACTCCATAAAATGGAGTTCTTGAGAGGAGCAAGATGAGTTGAGATAAGCACCTAAAGTGTGACTCTCAGCGGTCAGCCCGTATTTGCTCCCCCTTCATCCTTCTTTTCTAACAAACAAGCCAGGGCGGTGGGTGCAGTGGGGTGGGGCGGGGTGAGGGAATCCATTTTAGATCTGTTTACTCCACAAACCCACACTTACTACACAGAAACACACTGGGGTAAAATAAATGGCAAGAAGCACATTCCGGTGGGAGCCCGGCTTGTTTCTTTCCCGTTGCTCAGTGCAGTGAGAAACCACCCCAGGGGCATGCCGGGGATTGATGCCTCAGCCAGAGGGATGCGGGACGAGGCATGAGAAGGACTGGATTGAGCCCTTTGCAGAGAGGATGCCATGCAGACTGACAGAGGGAAAGGAGGGATTGTCATCAGAACTGTCCGAGGGACAGGGAGAGAGAAGCAGACTAAAGTGTGGTGATCCCCAGGTTTCCTTCAAGGGGAAACAGGCCACCTTTGGGGTGAGTTTTTTGGGAACATGGAACAAGTGCCAGGTTACCAATCTAAGGCTGATTGGGCAGCCGTGCCAGAAGTCACAGAAGATATGTCACAGCAGAGTGGGCTGTTTCCTCTCCCCCACCCCACCCCCGCTCCCATACTTCCTTTAATTATGGGCTCACTATTTGGTTTATGGACTTTGAGATTCAGAGGAATCCTAAGAGATAATTTGGCTCAACCTTCTTCCGCATGCTGAAATCTTCTTTATGATATTCTCAGCAGATGGCCATCCTTTGTGATGTTACTTTTGTTATAATTTATTTTCTTTAGTAATTGGTTTTTATAGAGCATCGTTAACTTAAAGAGTTTATTTTTCAAGTTCCCATTGGAATGGCTGTCTATTTACTGTGTGTGTGTGTGTGTGTGTGTGTGTGTGTGTGTCCTATCAGATTAGACCATGAGACTTTCTGCTCCCTGGTGGCTCCAACTATTAGTAGGGGCAGTAAAGGGGACAGGAGATCTCAACATCTCAGGCAAGACTCCTGGGTAGGATTTAGGCAGGGAATAGGAAGAGAAGGTCAGGAATAATAATATAAAAAAATTTCCTAGTTTACGAAAGGGTTTTTCTGACCTTCGCTGCCATGGTTGTTGTTTCAAATAATGCCAACTGAGATTTTCTCCTTATACAAATAACCCAGTGCAAAGAAAAAATTTAGAGATACATAAAAAGCACACAAAAATTATAAATATTTGAGGATCTTGCTATTCTATGGTTTCTTCCAGTTTCATATTCTTCTCTTTTCGCATTATAGTGTGGAAATTTCTCATGTTGTTCTATGTTCTTCTGCAACGTAATTCCTAATTATGCAGCATATTCTATTGTATGGCAGTGGAATTATTTACTTAACCAGCCCTAGCTCCTCTCACCTCTTGCCTCTTCCTGCTGGTCAGGGAAGCTGCTTCTGGCATAAGCACTTCTTAATCTGCCTTGACTTTGATCCAGACACAAAATGCTTGTCCCAGTGTATTTGGAAGGGATGATACAATTACAGTGTGCTTCCTGGGAGTAATCACGGTGGTGCTCTGGAGTCCATCTTTGGGCTTTGTGTAGATGATGTGTTAATTATATTCTGTCAAGCCACAAACTTCTATTCCCCAAGCCTCTCTCCGTATAAGTACAATCGTTTGTGTTTCACGCCGCAAGTGAGAATCAGTCTAAACGGTTCCTTTAAATCAGGCTGGGCTGCTAACTGTGGGCTCCATTGGCTTGTCTACCATCCAGGCAGTCTCGGCCTGTATTGGACTATAATGGACTGCAGCAGAACTACCAGCCTCAGATTCTGTGGCAACTGACCCAGGCCCAAGTCATGTTGGGGCTCCCACTCCAGGAGCAGGCGGTGCTGCCACACATCTCCACTTGCACCCCATCTGGCTCTCTGCTGTCTCTGATCCAAACGGGGAATGAGAAGAGGAGTCCACAGGGCCTGAAAGCAGAAGGCGAAGCCTTGCCATGGGAACCCAGGAGAACCTCCATGATCCTGTTTGGAGAAAGACATGGTCAGGGATGCTGAAGTTACCGAATCTTGGACCTGTCTAGGACAGGCTTTTTCACTTGGGTTATTCGACCCTGTAAGGACAGATACACACACATGCGTGCACGCACACACCTTTAAAAGAGACCCCCGGGGCCAGGAAGTCTCCACCTGTTGGTTTGACCTCTGAGTTCCCAAATCTCTTTCTCATTTGTTGCTCACTGAATAGCTGTCCGGAAAGCCAGCCCTGGGACTCTGATCTTAATTCTGAAACTTTCACCTCCTCTTCCTGTAGATTCACACCCTGGATATTGTCACCATCTTATTTCATCTTACTTCCTCCCTCATCCTATGCTAGATATAATTGCTGATTTTACGGGGGGACATTGGGTATCAGACTATGAGTTTTCACATAAAAGAATGCCCTTCTTCTTGTCTTGGTGATGCAGTGTGTCCCTTGGGCCCTAAATAGTGTTGCTTGTGTTCTGGGTCTCATGATGACATTGGCAGTGATGAGGTCTTACCAGTAGGCTTCAGAAGAGAAGATACAGACAAGCAGGAACAGATGACAGAGGAAGATGCATGTGTAGTGGCCTGGGGTAGCCTTCGATTTTGTCCCACACTCTCTTCCTCCTAGTAACAGACTTTGTCCCCCAGCTGCAGAAATGGGCAAGTGACCCGGGCCTCACTAATCATTGCCTCCCTTTTCCTGGACACAGTGATGCATCCAGGCAAGGGCATGAGAACCATATAGAGTTCATCAGAGTCTGTCCCTGGGATTGATTTACGTCAATGCCATGGTCTGTGCCAGGTGGGTAAGGATAGAAGATGAAGCAAATATATAAAGAAGAGCAAAGACAGCCAAAATGAGAAACAGGAGGAGACAGAAGTAGCGTGGAGACACCAAGCACTGTTTCTGGTCCCAGGGCCCTGGTCCCCTCCACTGCTACTTTTATTACATGAAAATCTTCAGCTTTTTCCTTAAAAATTATTTTCTCGTCTTCCATAAGCTAGTTTGTGATGGCCTCAGACACACATGGCAAAATGGGGCTGACTAATGCACTTTCTGATGCCAGCAGGTGCCAGTTTGATTTGTGGATACAGATGAGACATCCCTCTAGGGACTTCTGGAAATAACATGAAGACACTTTGAGGAAGACTTGGTTCCTGTAGGCGTGCAGGATGAGGCCTCCTGCCATAATAATTTTGATTATAAAAGGGAAGTATGACCATATGACCTTGTTTTGTAATCATAGGCCAGTGAGGCCAGGAAATATGTAGGTAACACTCTCACAAATTCACACAAATCTCTTATCCAAACCAGCTCCTGGCTAGATCTCCCCCACCTGCCCAGGGCACAAGTACATCAGACAAGCTCAGACCCAGGTCTAAAACCTAGCCCTGGAGATCACTTGGGCTCTGGCTGGACACAAGGTCTATATTCCATAGAGAAAAGTTTCTAAGGGAGAACTGTGAGGTTTCAATGGTCAGATAAGTGGAGAAGGAGGAGAAGGGGGAAAAGGAGGAAAAATAATCAAAGGTAATGTCAAGATTTAAGGTTGAGGAGGCAGGTGTTTGGTGATGGTGCTGGCCTAGATAAAAGATTATTGAGGGGAGAGCAGGTATGTAAAAGATACATTCAGAGTTGGACTTAGTGCATCGACAGTGCATGAAAGGCACACGGGTCCACTGTTCCTGCTGTTGTAGTGGATCTTAGAAACACAGATCTAGAACTTAGGAAAGAGCTAAGATCCTACATGTCACAGGCATGTAGATGGAATTGAGACCATGAGGACTGAGTAACATATTTAAGATGCCTGTACTAGTTTCCTAGGGCTGCTGGAACAAATTGTCACAAGCTGGCATAAAAAAACAGAAATGTATTTTCTTCGTAGAGTCCAGGAGGCTAGATGCCTGAAATCAGATTGTCATCAGGTCCACACTCTAGAGAAGAATCCTTCCTTGCCTCTTCCTACCTTCTGGGAGCTCCTGGCGATTGTTGTGTTCCTTGGCTTGCAACTTCGTCAATCCAATCTCTTCTTCTCTTGTCACATGGGCTTCCCTCCGTGTTGGTCTACCTTTGTGAGTCCTGTCCTTTTCTTATAAGGACATGGGTCATGCTGGATTTAGGACCCAGCCTAATCCAGCATGACCTCAACTTAGCTAATTGCGTCTGCTGAGACCCTAGTTCCAAATAAGCTCACGTTCTGAAGTTCTGAGTGACCATGAATTTGAGGGGGTCACTATTCAATGCAGTACAAAGGTAAAGAAAAAAGGAAGGAAACGTAAGGGCAGAATCCTGAGAGGCACTAACATTCTGGAAGCTAGAAGGGAAGTGTCAGTAGAGAAAGGAGAGACGGAGTAAAAATGAGAGAGGGAAGAGGCAAGGAAACCAGGGGAGTAAAGGGTCTTCTTGAAGTACAAGGACGAACCCACGTCTATAGCTGTTGAGAGGTCAAGTGTGAGGGATGCAAACAGGTCATTGCACATGTGCTGGGAACCTCAGTAGGGTGACCCACCACCCCCAGTTGCCCACGGCTATGAGAGTGGGGGCTGCCTTAGATGCAGGGGGTTCAGCACAGTGCCAGGTGTGACACTTGGTCTCCCTCCCTCAGCATCAGAGGTTACTTGGCACTGAATGTGGAGAGACGACAGGGATGAAGTTTAACAGGTTGGGAGTGATCAGGAATTAAGAAATGTACTTGCTCTGGGTATGATTGTGGCTCTCATGGTTGTGTTATTTTTTTTTAAAGATTTTATTTATTCATTTGACACAGAGAGAGAGATTACAAGTAGGCAGAGAGGCAGGCAGAGAGAGAGGAGAGAGGAGGAAGCAGGCTCCCTGCTGAGCAGAGAGCCCGATGTGGGCCTCGATCCCAGGACACTGGGATCATGACCCGAGCCGAAGGCAGCGGCTTTAACCCACTGAGCCACCCAGGCGCCCTGTGTTATATTTTTTTGACAATTTCACTACACTGGGAATTTCATTGGTTAGGATGTGGGCCTGGGTTTTTAGTCCAAAGTGATGTCTTCCGGTAAGGTCAGCTTAGTCTCTAACCACCTGACATCGTGGAACAACCAAATTACTGGAGATCAGAGTGTACCTCCAATGCAGTGAAAGCCACTCTGACCTTTCTTGTCTGGTGGGATACTCTAGGGCGTACTATTTAAATGAAACCAATTTTGAAAGTTTGCCCATCTCTCCTGAATATGATAGCTCTGCCTTCAGAGCACTTATCTTCAAAGCATTCAACACTAGGCAAAAGTCTTGATTTTTCCTTAAAAAGAAATCATCAGGATGTCTGACTCCATCCAAACCTTTGGATGTATGATTTCATTATTCACGGCTGGTGCTCCTCTTCTGGCTTTTGATCTGTAGTTTACAGAATATGTGCGTAAGGAGGCTCTCTTTTCCATAAACTGATCTCTTTACCCTCTCAGCCCAGAATAACTTTCCATTTATTCCTCTGATAAAGCACTGATGCCGTGAGCCAGCATATATTAAATCTATCATTATACAAACACAGCATTAGACTTTTATCCAGCTCAGATCAGCAACCAGACCACTGTCAGTGCTCCTCAAGTGTTTGCCGATGATGAACAGCAAAGGGGACCTGTGGCTTTTCACAACCATCAAATCTGGAGAAGGAATCTCTCCTGAGAACAGTTTGCAAAGCCTATCACCAGTATCCCAGTGCTATTGCTAGCTGGCCAAGGCAGTGAAATAATCTGAGCCTTAACTCACTAATGTCCATTTTAAAATATGCATCAAAACACCACTTAATTAAAATTATTCAATGGCTCTCTGTCTCTCTTCTGATGAAGCTCACTCATTAACTTGGCTTGCAAGGACCCTGCCTTCTCTTGAGAACTCACAAATATATGGCTCTATATAGCTCTTGTAACACCATGATTTGTTAGGTATAGATGTCAATGTCTTATCCATATTTCTAGATTATACACTCTTGGAGATTAGGAAGATATTGTATCTATTTCACTCTGGAGTACCCCACAGTGCCTAATCATGCATATATAGATAGTAGGTGCTCTATAAAGTTTATTGAATTAAGTCATATTCAAATGATTTTTGAAAGTATTTTCTTTTCTCCTGTATCTCTGAGAAATGTAAGAATCTTCACCTTCTCCCATCAACAATATTTTTAGTAAATTTAATTTCCAGTGTCTCTGTTAATAAGTAACTCAAAAGCAAAGAAGCTTATCTAAATATGTATGTCTGTTCTACTTTTGACCCCATAAAGAATCGACTCCATTCCTTCCATTCAACTGAGTAAGTGTTAATTAAATGTCTGTGATGTCCGAGGCTCATGGTGTGGAAGTACAGTGTTTCATTTCAGCAGGATGATTTGGGATAAAAAAGAAAAAGTATCTCTGGACAATTTTGGGCTCCTGAGTCTGACTTGAGCAGTCATGAAGCAATTCTCCCACGTTTATATACTGTAGCTCTCCCCCTTCCCTCACCTCCTTCCTTTCTTCCACAAGATTTTGTTGACCATCTACTAGATACGGTCGTAACAGCTCTGGATTAGATATTTCAGAAGGAGTGAGACAAAAGAAGAGATCATGCTTGTCCTTGCCCATTTGGGAAGAAAAGTTCAGTAGATAAGGCATCTGACAGAGAGCAAGAGACCTGGGGTTAATTCTCACCCCTCTTCTGTCATTCAGAAGCAAAGTGAACTCAGGACCTCAGTTTGTTATCTGTAAAATTAAGGCAGCAGGCTGATGCCTAAAGAATAGTAGGGATTAGAAAATCACTGAGGCAGATGGCTTTCGCCAGTAACTAGAGCTGGAAGGCAAAATACTGTTTGGTTTAATTTTTTTTTTTTTTTTAATTTTAGAGGGATGAATATAGGTAACCAAACCACTGGAGACACTGGAGATGCTTCTTTCAAAGAAGTCTGAGATTAGATCAGTTACACAGAGTCAGTTCCAGGTAGCTGAAAACCCAATGACTGAAATCATGAGAACATTTGTTGTTCACCCAACAAGATGTCTGGCGGTGGGGGATTCCAGGTGCCAGGGCCTGGATTTCTATCTGTGCCATTTTCTTGCTTTCTCCATCATAAAATAGCCACCATAGCTCTAGATATCAACTCCCCACATGACTGTAACTACAAGAAGAAAGTAGGGAAATAGAATAGACCTGGCCCTGTGTACCTCTCCATTTATTAGAAAGAAAATCACCTTCCCAGAAGCCTTCCCTGCAGACTTCCCTTTTATTTCAGCAGCAAAAGAAGCTGACAGAGAAAATATCCATTGTCATTTTCAGCTTCTACTTTGGAAGGTATACAAGGGAAAGGAAGATTGGGCATGTCTGTGGATGGTCTGCCAGAGTGTTTACCAGAATCCATCTCCTTGGCCACTCACCATCTCTAGACATCATTCCTCCCCAATAGCCACTGTGGATGGAATGCTGTCACCCATTTTCGATGGGAGAACAAATGTGCTGAATCACCTAGTTACTGTAGCTAGCACCAAATCTTGAACCTCAGGGTGGTTGGTAATCTTCTCTATCATGTCTCAATGTAGATTCTTAAAGTGCAACAGCCTATAACTAAAAACAATGTAGCCACTTCAAACACAATGATGTAGAAAGAAGAAGATGCCTTCAATAAAATCTTGCATTTGGAAAAGGGCATAATAGGAAACATACAATAGTCCCTGGTTTTTAGCACGTACCCAGTCCTGTTGATATTTAATGGTAAGAATGAGAGAGGATTCCATTTTTTCGTTAGCCTATCTGGCAACCTGTGATACAGAACAAGGAGATACGACATGAGGGGAGGAAAATAAGACACAAGGTAAGGAAGGCCTGTGTTGTTGATCTAACAACACCTGTGAGAGAAAGTGGTGAAGTAGGATTGGGTTATCAGCTAACTACCTTCACTGTATGTTCTTTCTTGAAGGGAGATCCAAATGGGGCACCTTCTCAGCAGCCCTGGCCAAGGATATGGTTGACCAGCTTTGAGTACTCTCTTTATTAGTTTAATGGTAGCTGCCAAGTGAAGCAATTCAAAACAAGAAGGTTGGATGGGGAGGCTCCATTTTTATCAGAACTTTGCTGGCAGGCATGTCTGCTTTGCTTGACAAAGAAAACAGAAATGGTAGGAGTTTGAGTGGTTGGGCTCTAATTTTGCCAGTCTTAATCTCTTGCTCTGTCTACGCATCCCTGCTTCTGACACCAGCAAGTCTCTGAATTGTGGAATTCTCAGTGAATTTAGATTGCTGGTTACCAGCAGAGAGCATCCCAGAAGAGATCTTTCTCTTTCCTCGCTAATGACAGATCTCTCTAACCTATGTTTATCTTCTTTTAGGACCTTGCCAAAAGCTGCAAGAAGTAGCCAACACAACCCAATATCTTCAATGTTCCTCACTGTTTCCCTTCATGCTATAGCCTCAGTAGGCATGTGCTTATGTTGCAGGCTGGCTGGGTCTGAGGACCGAGAAGGGGTCCTGCAGGACAAGCCAAGAGGATCCTTGGCTTCATGTAGAATGGAAATCAAATATGAGCTGAGAGGAAGTGAGAGCAGAGTTTACTGAAGACATAGAAAGAGAAAATGGATACAGATAGACCATCTGAGAGACTTGGAAAGGAAAGTGACTCTCATCTTTGCTCAGAGGCTGGGGTTTTTATTGAGGATGGTAGTCTGGTGTACATGTCCTCTCAGACATCTAGAAACAAATTCAAGTGCTTAGGTGTTTTCCGTAAGTCACTTACGCCCTGGAGCCAGAGGTCTTGATGAGTCAGTTGTCTTGAAAAACGTTCCTAGTGACCCTGCCCAGTCACTCCTTAGGTGTTACCTACTGTGCAGGAAGACTCCAAAGAAATCGTTAATTCCTTGACCTTTACAAGGAGGACGTACTTTATCTGTCCTATAAGGGGTGTATAAGGTGGGGGTGTAGGTCCTAACAAGAATGGAAACAGGAAAAGGAGGGAATAAAGCAGTTTTTCATGGGGTCCCTTTCCCTGTTGCAGTTTGAATCTCAAGGCATGAAAATCAAGAGTCTGAACAAATGTCTTGTCACCACTTAGTGTTACCAAAATTCCAGCCTCTAATAGAAGGCCACACTGCCCCCTGCGCTGCCGCCTTGACTCCGTCATTCTGTATTTTCAGATATATTATGTGTGCTGCTCTATTTATTTCAACTAAATTTAAAAAGAATGTGTTTGCTACAATTAAAAGAAAAACCCGAAATGCGGGGCCTTAAACAATAAATATGTTTTTATTTACTTAACAAGAAGTCTGGAGGTAGGTGGTTCCTGGGTAAGTTTAGCATTTCTATGATGTCAAGACACCAGATTGTGTCCCCCTCCTCATGCTCACAAGATGGTTGCCACAGCTCCAGGCACTATATCCTCACCTAACCATGTCCAAAAGGCAGAAAGGAGGGTCACATAAAAGTGTTCTCCTTGTGTGCCTCCCACCTTTGGTCAAGGAAGAAAAATTCCTTCCAGAGACCTCCCAGCGTAGTTCTGTTAGCACTACTTCAGTGGCAAAGTAGGTTTAGAACATGAGTCTTTGGCATTTTCACTCTTTAGAGTGGGAGAAGGGCAAAAGGGAAGGGGGATTTGGAGGATAGCCAGACAACAGTGTTTGCCATGGGATCATGCCTATTGATCTTAGTCCTTCAACCTCCAATTTGAAAATAGAGATGAACCATCTGTTTTCACATCCTGGGGAGTAGCAAGTTACGAATAAATTATGCAACCAGAGCCCCAGAGAGTCCTTAAAACAAAGTACTGTCTATCCAAGGCCCTCATTTCATTAAACCCATATTAGTTTCTATTGCTCATTTGATGGCATCCGATTGGTCCCTAGGATTAGAAGTATTGGCAATATAGGAGAAAGGAGAAAATTACCTTACATCTACTCTACCACTCCCCCACCTCTCCTCGGTGCTGAATAATCATGGGACCCCTAGATCCTCCAATCATTTCTGTGTAACCAGCAAGCTAAGGCTACAAGTTCAGGCCAGGGGATTGACATGTTCCAGAAATCTCTGTGCTAGAGTCCTGAGAAGGCCATTGGAGAGGGATACATTATCAATGGAGTGAATTTAGCCACTCGTCACATTTAGCCACCTGAAATGTGGGGCCTTAAACAATATATTTTTATTTACTTAACAAGAAGTCTGGAGGTAGGTGGTTGCTGGGTAAGTTTAGCATTTCTATGATGTCAAGGCCTACCAGATTGTCATCTCATTCAGTTTTTGGCCCCCTCCTTTAATGTTGACCATTAAAGATCAGCAGGGCTGGGTACGTGTTAAAAACCAGGAACTATTGTATGTTTCCCATTATGCCCTTTACCAAACGCAAGTTTTTATTGAAGGCATCTTCTTTCTACATCATTGTGTTTGAAGTAGCTGCATTGTTTTTTAGTTATAGGCTGTTGCACTTTAAAACTGTGAGTTTTCGAAAGCAGTTTTGAAAAGCACTGCTTTTTGAAAGCAGTTCTCTGGCCTTCTTGAGTGAAAGTGGCTAAATGTATTTATTTATAGTTTAAATTATCTTTATGCTGTTTTCTTATCAAAGTGATTTCACAGTGTATGTATTTAATTTGTGGTTTGCTTTGTCTTGCCTTGTAATCTTCTACTTAGAGAACTGGCTCTTCTTATTTGGGGCACAGTCTCTAGCCATCACAATGGCTCTTCACCACCCCCACCCCCCGCCAGCCAATCCAAATCTGTTTTATTTCAGGAGGGCAGTGGAGGGTCCAAAGCTGGATACCCCTGCACTTCCCTTCTGTTCTCAGCTCAATTAAGAGAAAATAAAGGTAACTCCTTAAAAAAAAGAAAATCCTTTCTTTTTCAGAAGACACTTCCTTTGGCAGTAGGCCTGGCTGATGGCTGATTATGGACCCACAAGGCTAAACTAGAAAGCTGGAACATGCAAGAGGCCTTCAGGGGTGCCCTGAAGAATCAGATACAGTCATATAATCATTACTGTCACTTCTGGCCTGAGTCCTCGCAGTCTGCCTAGACTTCCTATGCCAATGGGCTGGGACCGCTCAGACAAGAGCGGTAGCTCAGCACCCCTGCACTTCTCTCTCACGTGGCCCACCTACCCCTCTTGTTTTCCCCTTTCCTCCTGAGCTCTTCATGGCTTTGTTGACCTGGCTCAGCTATATCTCTCTGACACAATGTTTCTTGCTCCCTGGTGCTTGGGGGGTGGGCCCACACAGGGACCCCCAACAAGTGACCACTCCAGGCTCCTAGAGACCCATACTGCTCTGGATAGCCTATCAGCTTCCCCAAGCCCATCATTCCAAACCAAGAAGAGGGATCTGAGTTGTGACCACTTCCTGGATCTTGGAACTTGAACTGGCTTCCTCAGGGTTTTACTGGATTTGGTCTGCGTCTTTCCTGAACCATGTGCAGTTCCTCTGCTCCCTACTCATATCCCAGCCAGTGCTGTTCTGGCTTCCAGAAATATCAATGCTGCATGCCCTTCATGCCAAGACCATCCCAATGGGGTCTCACCTCCATGGGCTGCTAGGGCTTGTTTGTGAGCCCTGACCTGATACTTGGTTGCCAAGGGTACCAGTAGACTCACAATACCTTCAAAATGGCACAGCCCTGAATCCATTAGTTTGAAATGGTGAATCCCAAGAAATTTCCAGCTCAGATGTCAACTAGGATCCTTATGCCTTTGAGATTCAAATGACATTGACTTTGAAGCATGGTGAAAAAAATATGGCACACATTGTTACCATTAGCTCTGCCTCCTGAGATGGAAAGAACTTGTGGGTGAGGTTACATTTCTTCTAGTAACTATGGCTCCAAATTTCTGCTGTAGCTGCCAGAAAAGGCCACTGCCAGGGACTGTCTGGCCATCTCATGCTCTCTGGTTGTCTTCTACACTGCCACTCCTATGCTCCATGCCACCCGGGTTTCTTTTTGCCCAATAACCTCTGATCTATAAGGCTGTGTATGCAGAAGTCTTCTTTTTTTTTTTAAGATTTTATTTATTTATTTGACACAGAGAGAGAGATCAGATCACAAGTAGGCAGAGAGGCAGGCAGAGAGAGAGGAGGAAGCAGCCTCCCCGCTGAGCAGGGAACCCGATGTGAGACTTCATCCCAGGACCTTGAGATCATGACCTGAACCGAAGGCAGAGGCTTTACCCCACTGAGTCACCCAGGAGCCCCACAGAAGGCTTCTTAAAGTATTAGGGTAGTGAGGGGGATTTATAATGCAGTGCTACACAACCTAGATATAAATATCAGACAGCCAGTTCCCAGCCTCCAGCCCTCTCCCCATCTCTTTACTGACTGCCTTTTTCCTTCACTTTGTTTCTCTGTGTGCTTAGGGAAAAGTCCTTGGGTTTTACCTTCTGCACCAAAAAATTCCCAGTTTTTCTTGAACAAAGATAGTTCTGCTATCCTCAGAGGAACTCAAGTTGCAGCTTTTTAAATATCAAAAATTCCCCTCTTTATATGTTGATGATGATAACTAATTGTGAAAAGCAAAGATTTAAATGGGCACTAATAACAAAATGGCAACAAACAACGATCATTAGCATGTGTTTTACAGTTTACAAAGCACTTTCGAATTCTTTATTGTCTCATTTGAATAAATTTCCTATTCTGTTTATGCCTGGAGGGCTTATGGAGAAGCGCTTCATACCAGAGGCAGAACACACACCAGTACTCATAAACACATTCGTCCATGCACATGTGGGCTCTGCGAGGCTCACATAAAGCTCCATGAGGGAAAAGGCCCCCGATCAACAGATAGACAAAGTCATTGGTGCAGTGTCTATCAATCCCAAGTCCGAGACTGGAACCCCCTGACACCATGGGCCACCACAAGAAGCTATTACAACTCTGCTCTATTAGTGGCTACACGTATTGAGTTTCCGAAAATTCAGAGAACAGATAGGCTCATCTTCCTCCAAGATTATTGGGTCATTTCTCAGCATGTCTGCAGCCTGAACAAGAGTGAGGCTCTGATAAATCACACTCAGCATCTACAGTTCAAGCAGGAGAAATCTGGAGTTTGAACAAAGATTTAAGTACTTCCAAGTACATAGCTTTTCATCTTTAAGGACTAATTCACAGTGTGCATTTCATACATCTTTATAGGGTTATATTGCCATTCCTGGACCCTTATTTCTTAGCAAATGGGGGATGGAGTGACACTTACAAGTGAATGCATTCAGTGGGAGAGCTTGCCTTGACATGTATTTCATTGGGAGAGGCCACAAATATTTTCCGCACATGTGTCTGTATCTGCGTGATGCTTCATTCTTGAAAACAATAACAACTGCGTCATTAAGCAACAGAGAGCCTAATGTGTCAGCTGGCCTAGTGGGAAAGACAAACAAGGATCATCTTGTCAAGTCATAAAATGGATTGCGCTTTGGCAGAAGCTGCCTGCTGTTTCTGTGTTCCATAGTTCACGGACCTGAATTTAACCTGTGGCTGTAATGCAAGGTATCACGATGACCACAGGCAGCTTAGCTGCCTCCTTCTGCCCTCCAGGGTCTCTCCTATGGCTGGGGTGGGAAGTTGCTGGAAGCCTACAACGTGGACCAGTCATTGCCCAGGACTTTTCAAAGTGTCCTGAAGGGAAATGGAGCACAGTGGTTTGTCAGGCCTGTCCCTAAGGTCTTTGGTACCATCAAAGCTTTTAAACACACATTTAACATTGTAATTGCTGATAACTTCTCAGTCACCATCATTAGATCAAATACTCCAAGCAGAGACTGCCTAATTTATCTCCACATAGCCAACATCTAATACAATGCCTGGCATAGAGTAATTAATTAATAGGTTTGATTCCATGCTCATGGATGGGTAGAATAAATATTGTGAAAATGTCTATGCTACCTAGAACAATCTACACATTTAATGCAATCCCCATCAAAATACCAGCAATTTACTTCAAAGAAATGGAACAAATAATCCTAAAATTTATATGGAACCAGAAAAGACCCCGAATAGCCAAAGGAATGTTGAAAAAAAAAAGCAAAGTTGGCGGCATCACAATTCCAGATTTCAAGCTCTATTACAAAGCCGTCATCATCAAGACAGTATGGTACTGGCACAAAAACAGACACATAGACCAGTGGAACAGAATAGAGAACCCAAAAATGGACCCTCAACTCTATGGTCAACTAATCTTCGACAAAGCAGGAAAGAATGTCCAGTGGGAAAAAGACAGTCTCTTCAACAAATG
>LNAC01001161.1:38484-51490 GCA_002007465.1 Ailurus styani | reverse complement strand
AATGGATAAAGAAGAGGTGGTATATATATACAATGGAATACTATGCAGCTATCAAAAGAAACGAAATCTTGCCGTTTGCAATGACATGGATGGAACTGGAGGGTATTATGCTGAGCGAAATAAGTCAATCAGAGAAACATAATTATCATATGATCTCTCTGATATGAGGAACTCGAGGGGCAGGGTGGGGGGTCATGGGGGGTAGGGAGGGAAAAATAATGAAACAAGATGGGATGGGGAAGGAGACAAACCATAAGAGACTTCTAATCTCACAAAACAAACTGAGGGTTACTGGGGGTTGGGAGGGTAGGGATAGGGTGGATGGGTTATGGACATTGGGGAGGGTTTGTGCTTTGGTGAATGCTGTGAAAGATATAAGCCTGACGATTCACAGACCTGTACCCCTTGGGCAAAGAATAAAAAAAAAATTAAAAAAATAAAAAATAAAAAATAAAAATAAATAATTAATAGGTTTGTTGATTGAATAAATGAATGGCCCTGTGCCATCCAGACAAAGGAAATACTTTTCTTTTGAACTGATGATTCTCCTATGACAATGCTCAACTCCCCCAGTTTCCTTTGAGTCACTTCATGGTTCTTGCATTGCATGTAGGCAATGATTATTGACAACATTTACACTTTATTTATTTACTCTCTCCTGCAATGAGGAGACAATGAATAATCCTACCATAATCAAATAAAAGGTCAAAGGGAGGTATGATGTGTTGGGAGTGTGGGAGAAGGGATGCCTAAGCTTGATGGAGATGTCTAAGCATCTTTAGCTGGGAGTGGGTCTCAGAATAAGTGGCCCTTAATGGGTGAGGGTCAAGGGTGCTAAACATCCTGTAGCACTTGGGTCAATCCCTATGATGAATAATTTTCTGCCCAAATGCTATTAATGCCCAAGGTGGGAGTCACCTTTTATATTGTAAGTTAATATCATTTCTGGATATGATGTTTCTTTTCCTTCCTCCACCCTTTCCTTCCTTCCCTCCTGCCTTACTTCCAATACTTACTGAACATCTACTACAGGAAATGTATGGTTAGCATTATGAAGATGAATCAGCTATGGACTTGGCCTCAGGGAGCACAGTCATGCAAGGGAAGACATGACATGTGCTCAAAAAACAGAGAACTAGGCAGAAAACCATAACTGGAGAGCAAGTAAAGAGAAAGTGTTATAGGAGATTGGAAGAGATGTGCCTGATGTTTTCAATGAAATGTGTCTTATAAATCAAGATCTGGTCATGTTGTTTAAAGCTTTACAGTTTACAAAGGTCTCTCCTATATATTTTCTGATTTTATTAATCCTCACAATAACCCTATAAAGGTACTTAGTTTACCCTCAGATTTATTCCTCATTGGTTCTCAGCTCTGTTCTGTACCACCAGGGCCCTAACCCTGCAGGTCATGTCCTTCCTCTCC
This sequence comes from Ailurus styani, assembly GCA_002007465.1. Lineage (NCBI taxonomy): Eukaryota > Metazoa > Chordata > Mammalia > Carnivora > Ailuridae > Ailurus > Ailurus styani. The sequence goes on along the minus strand of LNAC01001161.1, from coordinate 50,065 downwards.
TTTTTAACAGGTTTCCACTGGGGTGTTGGCTAATGGGAAGTACCGGTGGGAGGTGGGTCTTCTCCATTTAAGCAGCAAGCGGCTCTTCCTACTCTGGGGCCCCACCTCCCACCAGACATGCCTTCTTTGTCTGGACTTGGGAATTCTGCATCATTGCCCTTTTCTCTTCCTTCTGTTGCAAATCCGTGATTTACCTTACCATCACTTGGGTCTCAGGGCCTCCAGCACCTGAGTAAGCAATTCTTCGCATTAACATCCCTTGGTTCTAAATATTTGATGGGGGTTTTGTTTTCCTAATTAGGTTCTAATTAGAAGGAAAGCATATTTTTTTAATCTTTAGAGATAAGGAGGAAAGAATTAAATGACTTGCCCAAGGTCAGCTAGATATAGGAGGCAAAGCCAGGGCCTGTCTCCTGACTCTAAATCCACTGCCTGGCTGCCTCCCATAGAGATAATAGCAATGAAAAGGTCATATAAAGAGTTCTCTAAGGTCATATGAAAGTCACTTCTGAATGGTTTTTACTATGTGCTTTTAAATTTGAAAGCACTTTAAGCTTGTATGATATGGCCTTTGTTTTAATTTGTTCTTGAAGAAGTTAACATATTCGCTAGGTTAAGGGAATGCCACACAAGTGCTTGTGGTCATTAGCCTGCCATTTGGTGGAATAATGCATGTTGATACAGTCACGTGGATTAGTAAAATGATGCAAGATAAAAACCAGCTCTCATGGTACTTTATGCTATAATATCATAATATTGTTCTGATTATCATGATTATCTCACCTCAGGAGAAAAAAAAGTAGAAGTCATATTGAAAATGCTCTGGCTTTAGAAAAGCTTTTAGACATATGTGAATCAGACATGTTACTATATACTGGCTATAAGAATGTTTTCGTTCTCAGCATTACTAAATTAATGACTAAGTGTGGGTCACCTGAGTGGCTCAGTCTGTTAAGCTTCGTATGAGTCTGTAAGTCTGTTAAGTCTGTAAGTCTGTAAGCTTCATCTGCCTTCAGCTCAGGTCATGATCCCCGGGTTCTGGGATCAATCCCCTCATTGGGCCACTTGCTCAGGGGAGAGCCTGGTTCTCCCTCTCCCTCTGCCCCTCTCCTCCCACTCATGTTCTTGTCTGCTCTGCTCTCTCTCTCTCAAATAAATGAATAAAAAAATCTTTTAAAAGTTAATTACTAAATATTACAATCACTTAATCAATTGATTTGATAATAATGAAGCCCTGTTCTCTGAAAGACCTATGAGGAAGGGCCCCAGTCTGTAATAAGGGCCTTAAGTGATATGGGCCAGTGGGGAGCTGATCCTGGGGAGATGGACAGGAAGGGGGGCTCTGTAAGAAGGCTCAGTTTGGGGGTGCTGCTGATTCAGAAGGCTCTTTTGGGGTGGGGGCTGTTTGTTCAGGTGACGCCATGACTCAACTCCTTTTATTTCTGTTATAGAATAAGCAACTGAAAATAGGAATCCAGAAACATCACATCACAGTTCAAGAATGGTTACTTACATCACATCAATCAGCTGGCAAATCTATTTTGCCTGGAAGGCAGAGGGGGAGGAGTAGGAGGAAGGCATTTGCTGGTGCTATTTCCTTCTTTGCACATGAAACCAAATAAATAGCCTCTTTTCCTTTTTAAAGTGCATGGTATTAAAGGCTAAAGTGTTTGTGTCTATCAAATACTGTGTGATCTCACTTATATGTGGACTCTAAAAACAAATCCAGCAAAGTCATAGAAAAAGAGATCAGATTTGTGTTTATCAGAATTAGGAATTTGGGGAGAGGGTATCAAAGGAAGGTGGTTAAAAGGCACAAACTAATAGTTATATGGTAAATAAGTATGAGGGATATAATGTACCATATGACGACTATAGCTAACACTGCTTTATGATACATGGAGAAGCTGCTAAGAGAGTAGATCCTAAGCATTCTCATCACAAGGACATTTTTTTCTTTTCTTTTTATGGTATCTATATGAGATGCTGGATGTTAACAAAACTTCCTGTGGTAACCATTTCACAAGATACATAAATCCAACCATCATGCTGTACACCTGAAATGTATACAGTGATGTATGTCAATTATTTCTCAAAAAACCTGGGAAAAAGTTATCCACTTCTTTGAAAGGTTGGGTTTGGATAAGTTTACATATAAATCCCAGGGATTCTCAATTGTGGATCCTAGGACACATACGAAAGTTGAGGAGTCATTTTTGTTAGACACAGTGACTGGGGTTGTTTAGTGCATGTCATGTTAGTTGTGAGGACAGTTTCACACAAGAAAGAATTTTCCTAGAATCATCCCACCTCCCCCTCTAAGTGGAACATGTGGTCATCTTATGATTGTCCTGTTAAGACCATACAGGTGAGAGTATACTCCTTCAGAAGCTGGGATTGGGGCATCCCTCTAAAAGAGAAGGGCCTCCCAGGTATCAGTATTTTTGGAGAAGAGCTGATTTATCTGGGAAAATTCTCATAGTTCTTTGGGACAAGACATCCAGGAGTGTTTCCTTTTAGAACAGATGTGGGACCACCTGCAAGAGAGAGTCAATGGGAGATCATATTGTTTTGTTGCCTGGAGGGTCCAAGAATCCACAGCAGAGAGAATTTGTGAATTGGTGGAGTCATCACCAAATTTTTCTGGACTGTGGAAGGAACAAGCTGGCCTATTTCATCTAACTCAACTGGTGAAAGCATCTCTTCCACATTGCTCAGGTTGGTGGAAAGTGAGTCTCTCTTCGGTGGGCATATTTTAGGGGTTACGGCAGCCCCTGATGTCTTGGTGGTGATGGCAGTAAAGCAAATGAAAGAGCTCCAAAGGAAGGCCGACCCTACGGGGAGAAGAATAGGGCTGCAAGGTTCATTCACCCTTCCCCACTTGGGAAGTCTCCTGTTATTGCCAACCTTGAAAGATGGAGGTTTTATTATTAGGAAATTATGGCTAGATGCTCATCAATACTATTTCCTCTTCCTGGATACATGGAAAGACTACTTTTCCCAGCAGTTATTTGGAGGCCATGTAACTGATACAGCCCATAGGATGTGGGAAGAAGTAATAAAGGCCATTTTTAAATCTGGCTCGTAAAATCTCCTGTGAGACTCAGCTCACTCTCTCTGTGCCCTATCCACCACGTGCATGGTATAGGGACGGAAACCAGCCCAGTTCCCTGGGTAGTGCATAGAGGCAAATGGCCTAGGAGAGTTGCCCAACCTACACTAGACTGAGACATGAATAAGAATTAAATTTCTGTTAAGTTGCTGATATTTGAGGGTTTATTTGTTACAACAGAATATCCTAGTTTAGGCACAAAAATGTTGAAAGAGCACTAATCAATGAACTGTTGCCTGCTATCTGGAAAAAAGGGGTATGGTGGTATATGACATGGCTCTGGTTTTGCTCTGTTAATGGTCTGGATGAGATGGCACCTAGCTGGCTCAGGCAGTAGAAAATGTGACTCTTGATCTTGGTCATAAGTGTGAGTCCCATGTTGGGCATTGAGCCTACCTTAAAAAAAAAAAAGATCTGGAGGAAGACACTGGTAGTATGTTGATGAAATTAGAAACTTTATAGGTAACAGGAAGGGATACCTTGTATACCTGATGGTAACATAGGAATCTAAAAAAACAGTAAAAATTTTAGAATAATGGGCAACATAAAGATAAACTTTTTAGGGCCAAATGGAAACTCCTATACTTATAACCAAAAAGTCAATCTTATGGGTATAGAACAGATGACATCTGAAAAATGACTTCAAGTTTCAACATGACGGTAAGGCCAGTATGAGTTAACATGATGAAAGTATACAACATAATCTTCAGCTACCTTAAAAGGAATACAGAGACTTAAACTGTAGATATCAGTTCCATTCTATTTTATACTGATCAGATCAATACTATACTCTTCATGCATCAGATTAAATTTTAGGAATATTCCCAAAGAAAAAAAGTCACCATTATGTAGAAGTTTGAATTAATGGTATGAGGAATGATTGACAGAACTGGAAATGTTTACTCTGGAGAAAACTTATAGGGACCCTGATAACCATTTTAAAAATATGCATTTTTGAGATATAATTCATATATCATAAAACTCACATTTCAAAATTATATAATTTAGTACTTTTTTAGTATTTTTATAACATTTTGAAAATCTCACCACTATCTAATTTCAGAATATTTGCATTACCCCAGGAGAAGACTCCATATCCATTACCAGTCACTCCCTATTTCTTCCCCGCCATAGTCATTAGCATCACTAATCTATGCTTCTATGTATTTGACTATTTTGCACATTTTATATGAGTGGAGTAATATAATTTGTTGTGTGATATGTCTAGCTTCTATCACTTTGTAAAAATTTTTTTCAAAATTCCTCCACTGTGTAGGATTTACCAATACATCATTGCTTTTTATGGCTGAATAACATTCCCTTATATGGATATACATTTGCTTATCCATTCATTACTTGATGTACATTTATTTTTATTTTTTATTTTTTTTTTTTTTTTAAAGATTTTTTTAATTTATTTATTTCACAGAGGGAGAGAGATCACAAGGAGGCAGAGAGGCAGGCAGAGAGAGGGGGGGAAGCAGGCTCCCCGGTGAGCAGGGAACCCGATGCGGGCCTCGATCCCAGGACCCTGAGATCATGACCTGAGCCGAAAGCAGAGGCATTAACCCACTGAGCCACCCAGGCGCCCTTGATGTACATTTAGATTGTGCTCACCTTTTGGGTGTTGGAAATAATGCATTAATGACATTCGGTTAGTTTCTCAAACTTGGTTATGTGAATAATGCTGCAATAAACTTGGAAGTGTATACATATCACTTCAAGGTAGCAATTTCATTTCCTTTGGACATATACCAGAAGGTGGGGTTGCTGGATCATATGGGGGTTCTATTTTTAAGTTTTTGAGGGACCTGTTTTCCATAGTGGCTGCACCAACTTACATTTCTACCACCAGTGTACAAGGGTTCCCTTTCCTCTACATCCTCACCAACACTTATCTTTTACTTTTTTGATAATAGTAATTCTAAGAGGTGTGAGGAGATATTGCATTGTGTTTGCTTTGTATTTCCCTGACAATTAGCACCTTGTCATATACTTGATGGCCATTTATATATATTTTTTAAAAGATTTATTTATTTATTTGACACAGAGAGAGATTACAAGTAGGCAAGGAGGCAGACAGAGAGAGGAGGAAGCAGTCTCCCTGCTGAGCAGGCAGCCCAACGCGGGGCTTGATCCCAGGACCCTGAGATCATGACCTGAGCCAAAGGCAGAGGCTTTACCCCACTGAGCCACCCAGGTGCCCCTATATATCTTCTTTCAAGAAATGTCTATGTCCTTTGCCCAGTTTTAAATTGGGTTACTTGGTTGTTTTTGCTATTGAGTTGTTTGAATTCCTAACTATTTTGGATATTAATCCCTCATCAGATACAGGATTTGCTAATACTTTCTCCTGTCCTTTAGGTTGCCTTTTCACTCTGTTGATTGTTTCCTTCATGGTGCAGAGGTTTTTTAGATTAGAGCAATCCCACTTGTCCATTTTTGCATTTGGGGAAAAAAAAAATCATTGCCCCAAACATTGTCATGAAGATTTTTCCATTTTTTTCTAGTGCTTTTACAATTTTAGGTCTTACATTTAAGTGTTTATTTTTTATTGTTTTTTGTACATTGTATGAGAAAAGGATTCAATTTGGATATTCAGTGGATATCCAGTTTTTCCAACACCATTAATTGAAAGGACTATCGTTTCTCTATTGTGTGTTCTTGGCATCCTCATTGAAGATCAATGACCATAAAGAGTAGATTTATTTCTGGGCTCTGTGCTGTGTTCCTTTGGTCTATATGTCTGTTCTTATATCAGTACCATACTGTTTTGTTTACTATAGCTTTTGTAAATTTTGTAATATTTTTAGAAATCAAGAAATGTGATGCTTCTAACTGTATTCTTCTTGCCTCAAGATTGCTTTGGTTACTCAGGGTATTTAGTTCCATATGACTTCTAGAATTTTTTTCTATTTTTGTGAAAAATGCAATTGGAATTTTGATAGAGATTGCATTAAATCTGTAGATCGCTTTGGGTGGTATGGACATTTTAACAATATTAAATCTTCCAGTCCATGATCAGGGGCTGTCTTTCCATTTATTTGTTTCTTCTTTAATTTCTTCCATCAATGTTTTCTAATTTTCAGTGCCGAGGTATTTCATCTCCTTGATTAAATTTATTTCTTAAGTATTTTATTCTTTTTGATATTACTGTGACTATAATTATTTTCTTTCTTTTTTAGATAGTTCATTGTTGATATATAGAAACGCAACTGCTTTTTGTATGTTGTATGTTTGTATGTTGATTTTGAATCAAGCCACCTAATTAAATTCACTCATTACTTCTAAGTGTTTTGGTGGTGTCTTCAGGGTTTCCTATAAGATCATGTTACCTGCAAAGAGAGACAATTTTACTTTTTCCTTTCTTACTTAGATGCCTTTTATTTTTTCCTTGGCTAATTAGTCTGGCCAGTACTTCCTGAACTATGTTGAATGGAAGTAGTAAGAGTGATTTTAGAGAAAAAGCTTTTAGCTTTTCACTATTGAGTAGGATAATAACTGTGGGCTTATCATATATGACTTTTGTTATATTGAGCTACATTTATTCTATATCTAAGTTTTTATTTTTATAGTTTTTATCATGAATAGATGTTGAGTTTTGTCAAATGCTTCTTCTGCATCTTTTCAGATGATCATATAATTTTCATCTTTCATTTTTTTAAGGTATGACACAGTTTGATTTATGGATGTTGAATCATCCTTCCACCCCTGAAATAAATCCCACTTGATCACACTATATAATCCTTTTGATGTTTTGTTGAATTTGGTTTGTTAGTATTTTGCTGAGAATTTCTAGCATCTATCTTCATCAGGAATATTGACCTGTAATTTTCTTTTCTTGTAATGTCCTTGTCTGGTTTTGAATGCACATGTTGGAAGAGAAGAAAGATCTAAAATCAGTCATCTAACATTCCACCTTAGGAAACCAGAAAACGAGGAGAAAATTGAATCCAAAGTAAGTAGAAGAAAAGAAATAAGCATTAGAGCAGAAATCATTGAAATTGAAAACAGGAAATCAATAGAAAAAATCAAGACACCAAAAGCTGGTTCTTTGAAAAGAACAATAAAATCCATAAGCTTTTGCTAACTAAGAAAAAAGAGATGAGGTATAAATGACTAATATAAAAAATGACATAGGGGATATGACTACAGATATCATGGAGATTAAAAAGATAATAAGGGAATAGTGTGAACAACTCTGTATTCACAAATTTGATAGCCTAGATGAAATGGACCAATTCCTTGAAAGACACAATCTGCTAAAGCTTACATAAGAAGAAATAGACAATCTGAATAGGCCTATATCTATTTTTAAAAAATTGAATCAATAATTAACCTTTCAAAACAGAAACCACCAGGCCAAGATGAATTCGCTGGTAAATTCTACCAAACATTTAAGGACGCATTATACTAATTCTCTATAATCTCTGTCAGGGGATAGAAGCAGAGGGAATACTTCCTAACTCATTCTATGAGGCCAGAATTACATTAATGCCCAAACTAGACAAAGACATTACAAGCAAACTACAGACCAATCTCTCTTGTGAACATAGACCCTTCCACTTTTGGGTCTCCTACTATGTATATATTGATGTGCTTGATGTGGACCACATTTCTCTGAGTCTCTATTAATTTCTTTTTTAAAAGATTTTATTTATTCATTAGAGAGAGAGAGAGAGAGAGCATAAGCAGGGGGAGAGGCAGAGGGAGAAGGAGATGTATACTCCCCACTAAGCTGGGAGCCTGGCATGGGGCTCAATTCCAGGACCTGGAGATCATGAACTGAGCAGACCCTCGGCCATCTGAGCCACCCAGGCACCCCTCTATCCATTTTTTCTCTATTATTTTTTCGTTCTATCATTCACACTGTATAATCTTCATTGACTTATCGTCAAGTGTGCTAATTCTTATTCTGCCTATTCAAATCAGCTGTTGAGCCCCATACTGAAATCTCATTTCAGTTTTTGTGTTTTTCAACTCTAGAATTTTATTCTTTTTATAATTTTTGTCCTTACTGATATTCTCTATTTGGTGAGACAACATCCTCATACTTTCCTTTAATTCTTTAGACATGGTTTCCTTTAGTTCTTTGGACACATTTAAAATACCTAATTATAAAGTTTGTTTGTTTGTTTTTTTTCCTAATATACTGTAACATCTGGGCTTCTCCAGGGACACTTCTTTTTGCCCTCTTTTTTCCCCCTGTTTATGGGTCAAACTTCCTTATTCCTGTGCACATCTCATAATTATTTGTTGAAAATTGGATGTTTTAAATAAAATGATGTGGTAACTCCAAAAACCAATTTTTCCCTCCTACTTGAGATTTAGTTTGTACTTGTTGCTATTTGTTATTTTTAAAGATTCATTTATTTATTTTAGAGGGGGGAGAGGCAGACAGAAAGGGAGAGAAAATCCTCAAGCAGACTCCTCACTGACCATAGAGCCCAGTGTGGGGCTTGATCTCAGGACCCTGAGATCATGACCAGAACTGAAACTGAGTCTGATGCTTAACCGACTGTGTCATCCAGGTGCCCCCTGCTACTTGTTATTGATGTTGTTTGTGTATATGTTACCTGACTTCTGATCTAATTTTGTAAAGTCTATATTTTTTTGTTATGTGTGGTCATAAAGTTTGTTCAGTTAGCTTAGTAGTGAGTTAAATGGTACTGGGGAAGTAGGATGTACATGTAGAAAATAAAACTTGACTCCTACTCACCTCTCCCCCCACCCCCCCACAAATCAATTCCCAATGGATCATAGATCTAAGTGTTAAAAAGATAATATAAAGATTCTAGAACATTGGATAACATCTACATGATTTCAGACAAATATTCTTAGAATAGTAAAGAAAGGTACAAACCTACAAAAGTTGATGTCAACTTATTTTACCACATTCAAGAAAAGAAAAATATGGTTATCTCGACAGATGTAGAAATTCAACACTTTTTCAATGAAAAAACAAAAAACTCTTTGCTAACAGAATAGAAATGAATAGCATCATAGATCAAGTATATATATATATATATATATATATGTATACATATATATACATATATATATATGTATATATATAGACTCCCTATTCCATTAGATTGGTTTATTTGCTTATCCTAGCCCCAATACCACAGTCTCTTAATATTTAATATTCGATATGCAGTAGAGTAGGCACTCTAATATTTTTGCTGTTTAAGATTGATTTTTTGATTTTTTGTATTTCCATGAATATTTAGAATCACCTTGCCAATTTACACAATAAGGATGACTGGGATTTTGTTTTAGATTGCACAGAATTACTAAATCAGTTTAGGGAAATTGACATCTTGATAATATTGAGTCTCTTAGTATCTGTATGTGGTATATCTCTCCATTTATTTAGCTATTTTTCAGTTTCCCTTCCGTAATGATTTCATAGTTTTCTATGTAGAGGACTTGCATATCTTTCATTAGATTATTTTCATAGATATGTTAAGCTTTTGGTTGTTATTACAAGTGAAATCCCTTTTAAATTTTATTGTCCTTTCTCTGGAGGGCGGAGCTGTTGTAAAGAAGTATGATTAGGAGGAGCAGCAAGATGGTGGAGGAGTAGGAGATTATCATCAGGTCCTAGGAATTCACCCAGAGAGCTATCAAACTATTCTGAACACCTACAAATTCTACCGGAGATCGAAGAGAAGAAGAGCAGCAATTCTAGGAACAGAAAATTGACCACTTTCTGGAAGGTAGGACGTGCGGAGAAGTGAATCTGAGGCGACTCGAAGATAGACCCTGGGGGAAGGAGTGGGCTCCCGGCAAGGGAGCGAGCAGCGGAGCACAGACTCGGAACTGTTAGAAGTCGGCTCCACTGAGGGACGTTGCTCCAGAGACCAAGCAGGGGATGAAGTCCCTGCAGGGACAGTGTGGTATCAGGACCCACGGGGACACAAAAAGACCAGGGGTGTCTGAGCGCAACCGAGCTCCCAGGTCTGAGAGAGAAGCCAGTGGGAAAGACAGAGCTGAGCTGAGGCATCTCTCATCTCGGTGATACCTTGGGCTGTGATCTGAAGCACAGCCGGGCCACTGATCTGTGAGCAGGGACCCCACGGGCGGCAGACCCGGAGAGACCCCCTCCTTCCTTCTCCGGGAGGAGCGGCGTGGGAGCAGCTGCAGGAATCTGCCAGGTTCGGAGATTCTAAATGGGGCCGTGCCAGAGATAGAGAAACTCGGTCACAGGCTGGGTGAGCTCGGAGAGCGGCCCGAGACCAGGAGGCAGGAGGGACTGCTTTTCTCTGAGGCGCACTGAGGACTGAGGCCCCAAGGTCTCAGCTCCTCCGGGTCTGAGACTGGGAGTCGCCATTTTCAGTCCCATCCTCCAACGAGGTACGGAAAGCGTTCAGGGAACAAAAGCTCCCGAGAGCGAACCCGAGCTGATTACTTGACCTGGCCCCTGGCGAGGGCGGTGGGAATCCGCCTTGGGCAGAGACACTTGAGAATCACAGCAACAGGCCCCTCCCCCAGAAGACCAGGAAAAAAAAAACATCCAAAGTCAAGTTCAAGATTGCTGAGAATTGTGGAACTCCAGAGCTAGGGGAAAGCAATGCAGAAAATTCACGGCTTTTTCCCCATGATTCTTCAGTCGTTCAAAGTTAAATTCATTGAATTTTTTTTCTTTGAATTTTTTTCTCACTTTTTTCTTTTAAATTTTTTCCCTTTTCCTATTTAACATTCTTAACTCTTATATCTTATCAACAATTTTTAATCTTTTTTAAATCTTCATTGTTATAATCATATTTTATCCCTTCATTGTTTTTAACATTATTTTTTGTATACTTATAGGGTCTGTTCAATTCAACAGTCTAATAGATACAGATAGATAGAGATAGAGTCATAGACAGACATATAGATATAGAATATAGATATAGACATAGATATAGAAACAGAATAGATAATATAGATATAGGATTTTGTTTTATTCATTTTTGTTTTGTTTTGTTTTTGTATGATTTTGTTTTTTTGGTTTTTTTCCCTCTTTCTTTTCTCCCCAGTTCCAGGTCTCTTCTGAGTAGGATAGTGTATATTTCTCTGGGGTCATTGCCACCCTTTAGTATTTGGTTCTCTCATCCATCTATTCTTATCTGCATAAAATGACAAGGCAGAAAAAATGAACACAAAAGAAAGAACAAGAGCCAGTAATGACGGCTAGGGACCTAATCAATGCGGACATTAGTAATATGACAGAACTAGAGTTCAGAATGACGATTCTTAAGGTGCTGGCTGGGCTCGAAAAAAACATGGAAGATAATAGAGAAGCCCTCGCTAAAGAAATAAAAAACCTTTCTGGAGAAATAAAAGAACTAAAATCTAACCAAGCTGAAATCAAAAAAGCTATTAATGAGGTGCAATTGAAAATGGAGGCTCTTACTGCTAGGATAAATGAAGCAGAAGATAGAATTAGTGATTTAGAAGACAAAATGTCAGAGAAAAAAGAAG
>LNAC01001161.1:16459-37022 GCA_002007465.1 Ailurus styani | reverse complement strand
AAAGAAACATAGACCAGAAAGGAAGAAACACAATATACAGTAACAGTCACCTTACAGGCAATACAATGGCTCTAAATGTATATCTCTCAATAGTTACTCTGAATGTAAATGGACTAAATCCCCCAACTAAAAGACACAGGGTATCAGAATGGATAGAAAAATAAGACCCATTGATATGCTGTCTACAAGAAGCTCATCTTACACGCAAAGACACCTCCAGATTTAAAGTGAGGGGATGGAAAACAATTTACCATGCCAATGGACAGCAAAAGAAAGCTGGAGTGGCAATCCTTATATCAGATAAACTAGACTTTAAGGCAAAGAATATCATAAGAGATGAAGAAGGACACTATATCATACTAAAAGGATCTGTCCAACAAGAAGATCTAACAATCATAAATATCTATGCCCCTAACATGGGAGCAGCCAATTATATAAACCAATTAATAACAAAATCAAAGAAACACATTGACAAGAATACAATATTAGTAGGGGACTTGAACACCCCCCTTACTGAAATGGACAGATCATCAAAGCAAAAGATCAACAAGGAAATAAAGGCTTTAAATGACACCCTGGACCAGTTGGACATCACAGATATATTCAGAACATTCCATCCCAAAACAACAGAATACACATTCTTCTCCAGTGCACATGGAACATTCTCCAGAATAGACCATATTCTGGGTCACAAATCAGGTCTCAACAGGTACCAAAAGATTGGGATCATTCCCTGCATATTTTCAGACCATAATGCTCTGAAACTAGAACTCAACCACAAAAGGAAAGTTGGAAAGACCTCAAATACATGGAGGCTGAAGAACACCCTACTCAAGAATGAATGGGTCAACCAGGAAATTAAAGAAGTTTAAAAAAAATTCATGGAAACAAATGAAAATGAAAACACAACTGTTCAAAATCTTTGAGATATNTCTCAACAGGTACCAAAAGATTGGGATCATTCCCTGCATATTTTCAGACCATAATGCTCTGAAACTAGAACTCAACCACAAAAGGAAAGTTGGAAAGACCTCAAATACATGGAGGCTGAAGAACACCCTACTCAAGAATGAATGGGTCAACCAGGAAATTAAAGAAGAATTAAAAAAATTCATGGAAACAAATGAAAATGAAAACACAACTGTTCAAAATCTTTGGGACACAGCAAAAGCAGTCCTAAGAGGAAAGTATATAGCAATACAAGCCTTTCTCAAGAAACAAGAAAGGTCTCAAGTACACAACCTAACTCTACACCTACAAAAGCTAGAGAAAGAACAGCAAAGAAAGGCTACACCCAACAGGAGAAGAGAAATCACAAAGATCAGAGCAGAAATCAATGAAATAGAAACAAAAAGAACAGTGGAACAAATCGATGAAACTAGGAGCTGGTTCTTTGAAAGAATTAATAAGATTGATAAACCCCTGGCCAGACTTATCCAAAAGAAAAGAGAAAGGACTCAAATTAATAAAATCATGAATGAAAGAGGAGAGATCACAACCAACACCAAAGAAATACAAACAATTCTAAGAACATATTATGAGCAACTCTACACCAGCAAATTTGACAATCTGGAAGAAATGGATGCATTCTTAGAGAAATATAAACTACCAAAACTGAACCAGGAAGAAACTGAAGACCTGAATAGACCCATCACCAGTAAGGAGATTGAAGCAGTCATCAAAAATCTCCCAACGAACAAGAGCCCAGGGCCAGACGGCTTCCCAGGGGAATTCTACCAAACATTTAAAGAAGAATTAATACCTATTCTCCTGAAACTGTTCCAAAAAATAGAATTGGAAGGAAAACTTCCAAACTCCTTTTATGAGGCCAGCATTACCTTGATCCCCAAACCAGGCAAAGACCCCATCAAGAAGGAGAATTACAGACCAGTATCTTTGATGAACACGGATGCAAAAATCCTCAACAAAATACTAGCCAATAGGATCCAACAGCACATTAAAAGGATTATTCACCACGACCAAGTGGGATTTATTCCTGGAATGCAAGGTTGGTTTAATATTCGCAAATCAATCAATGTGATACAAGACATTAATAAAAGAAAGAACAAGAACCATATGATCCTCTCAATAGATGCTGAAAAAGCATTTGACAAAGTACAGCACCCTTTCTTAATCAAAACTCTTCATAGTGTAGGCATAGAGGGTACATACCTCAATATCATCAAAGCCATCTACGAAAAACCCACAGCGAATATCATTCTCAATGGAGAAAAACTGAGAGCTTTTCCCCTCAAGTCAGGAACACAGCAGGGCTGTCCACTATCACCACTGCTATTCAACATAGTACTAGAAGTCCTAGCCTCCGCCATCAGACAACAAAAAGAAATAAAAGTCATCCAAATCGGCAAGGAAGAAGTCAAACTCTCACTGTTTCCAGATGATATGATACTTTCTGTGGAAAACCCAAAGGACTTCACTCCAAAATTGCTATCACTCATATAGGAATTCGGTGAAGTATCAGGATATAAAATCAATGCACAGAAATCAGTTGCATTTCTATATACCAACAACAAAACAGAAGAAAGAGAAATTAAAGAGTCAATCCCATTTACAATTGCACCCAAAACCATAAGATACCTAGGAATAAACCTAACCAAAGAGGCAAAGAATCTGTATTCAGAAAACTATAAAGTACTCATGAAAGAAATTGAGGAAGACACAAAGAAGTGGAAAAACATTCCATGCTCATGGATGGGTAGAATAAATATTGTGAAAATGTCTATGCTACCTAGAGCAATCTACACATTTAATGCAATCCCCATCAAAATACCAGCAATTTATTTCAAAGAAATGGAACAAATAATCCTAAAATTTATATGGAACCAGAAAAGACCCCGAATAGCCAAAGGAATGTTGAAAAAAAAAAGCAAAGTTGGCGGCATCACAATTCCAGATTTCAAGCTCTATTACAAAGCCGTCATCATCAAGACAGTATGGTACTGGCACAAAAACAGACACATAGACCAGTGGAACAGAATAGAGAACCCAAAAATGGACCCTCAACTCTATGGTCAACTAATCTTCGACAAAGCAGGAAAGAATGTCCAGTGGGAAAAAGACAGTCTCTTCAACAAATGGTGTTGGGAAAACTGGTCAGCCACATGCAGAAAAATGAAACTGGATCATTTCCTGACACCACACACAAAAATAGACTCAAAATGGATAAAAGACCTCAATGTGAGAAAGGAATCCATCAAAATCCTCGAGGAGAACACAGGCAGCAACCTCTTCGACCTCAACCGCAGCAACTTCTTCCTAGGAACCTCACCAAAGGCAAGGGAAGCAAGGGCAAAAATGAACTATTGGGACTTCATCAAGATTAAAAGCTTTTGCACAGCAAAGGAAACAGTCAACAAAACCAAAAGACAACTGACAGAATGGGAGAAGATATTTGCAAATGACATATCAGATAAAGGGCTAGTATCCAAAATCTATAAAGAGCTTCTCAAACTCAACACCCATAAAACAAATAACCCAGTCAAGAAATGGGCAGAAGACATGAACAGACATTTCTCCAAAGAAGACATCCAAATGGCCAACAGACACATGAGAAAGTGCTCAACATCACTCGGCATCAGAGAAATACAAATCAAAACCACAGCGAGATACCACCTCACACCAATCAGAATGGCTAAAATCAACAAGTCAGGAAATGACAGGTGTTGGTGAGGTTGCAGAGAAAGGAGAACCCTCCTACACTGTTGGTGGGAATGCAAACTGGTGCAGCCACTCTGGAAAACAGTATGGAGATTCCTCAAAAAGTTGAAAATGGAGCTACCCTACGACCCAGCAATCGCACTACTGGGTATTTATCCTAAAGACACAAAGGTAGTGATCCTCAGGGGCACGTGCACCCGAATGTTTATAGCAGCAATGTCCACAATAGCCAAACTATGGAAAGAACCTAGATGTCCATCAACAGATGAATGGATAAAGAAGATGTGGTATATATATACAATGGAATACTATGCAGCTATCAAAAGAAACGAAATCTTGCCATTTGCAACGACATGGATGGAACTGGAGGGTATTATGCTGAGCGAAATAAGTCAATCAGAGAAAGACAATTATCATATGATCTCTCTGATATGAGGAACTCGAGGGCAGGAGTGGGGGGTTGTGGGGGGTAGGGAGGGAAAAATAATGAAACAAGATGGGATGGGGAAGGACACAAACCATAAGAGACTCCTAATCTCACAAAACAAACTGAGGGTTACTGGGGGGTGGGAGGGTAGGGATAGGGTGGATGGGTTATGGACATTGGGGAGGGTTTGTGCTTTGGTGAATGCTGTGAAAGATGTAAGCCTGATGATTCACAGACCTGTACCCCTGGGGCAAAGAATAAAAAAAAAATGAAGAATTATGATTAATTGGTCTATTAGAATTCTTCAAGGAAACAGAACCAACTGGGTATATAAAGAGATATATATAAGAAGATAAGTTTTAGGAATTTGTTCATGCTGTTTTGGAGTCCAAGAAGTCCCTTCATCTGCTGTCTGCAAGCTGGAGAACAAGGGAAATGGGTGTTGTAATCAGTCTGAATCTGAAAGCCTGAGAATAGGGGGGCCAAAGGTGTTAAGTCCTAGTGTGAGTACAAAAACCAGAAAACCAGAAGCACTGATGTCTACGGATAGGAGAACATGGATGTCTCAGTTCCTAGAGAGCAAATCTGCCTCTCCTCCACCTTTTTTGTGTGATTCAGGCCTTCAAACGATTGAATGATGCCTGCCTTTATTGGTAATGGAGAGCTTTAAGCAATCTGCTGATTCAAATGCTAATGTCTTCTGGAAACACCTTCACAGACACACCCAGAAATAATGTTTTACAAGTTATTTTGACATCCCTTAGCCCAGTATAGTTGACAGGTAAAGTTAACTATCACAATTGGCATATTTGCCACAAAAACTGCAGCTTATAAATGTGGTTTTAATTTTTAATAGCATGCATTTATACTTTGAACTTTCTACACATACAATCTTGCCTTCTGAAAAAAAAGAAAGGAAAAGAATGTGAGAAAAAGTTTGTTTTATTTCTTCTTTTCTAAAACTCATGTATTTCTTTTTCTGGCCTTATTGTACTGGCTACAATGTGTTTTAAAATATGAATATAAGTGGTGATACCAAACATCTTTGATTCATTTCAAATCTTAAAGCCAAATCTTTAAGCAATTAACCATTACCTGTGATGGTAACTATAGGTTTGGATAGATAGTCCTTAATAGATAAATGATATTCTTTCTATTCTTTGTTAACCAAAGGGTTTCTTTCTTTTTTTCCATGAAAGAATGTTATATTTCTGCATCTGTTGAAATGATATTTTGTCATTTTCTGTTAATGTGGTAAAATACATTGATTTTTGTTTTGTTTTTTGGTTGTTTTGTTCTCCCCTCCAAGTCTTGGATATTTATTTCCATAACCCCTTGGAAAAAAGTGATGAGGCCTCTTACATCTTTATAACAGAGAAGGGTATACCATACTTTAAGCGTATCTGTTTAAAGAACTGCAAAAATGTACAATATATGATGATATCCTAATTTTGAAGTTGACTGTTAAACTACTAGCCTTTTATAATAAAAGAAGAGTCCATACCAGAGGTTGCAAACCAGTGTCCTGCAAAGAAAATGTGGCCTGCAGTGGTTTTGTCTGGCCCATGGTAGTTTTAAACCCCCCACCCCCAACACACACAGTTTTTTACTTGAGATACAGAGATTTTACATTTACATCTGTGGTTTCTGCCTTCTTTTAATTATATATCTACATATCTATAGCTGACAATAACAGGCCTGCATGTAGCAATCAGCTGGAGAGTACCCCCTTTTGACAAGGCAAAGCATTTGTTCTTTAATTTGCCATTGATATATACATATCAAATTTCTACTTCTAATTTTTTGTACATATTGCATTCTTGGCAGACTACTGGCCATTTCATGAAAACGTTGTTTAGTAAGTAAACAACATAAAAACATCTACATTTTACACTGCTCTAAAATGCTGTAATAGATGATACCAAAATGTAAAAGGTAAATTAAAGGGGGTGGGGTTGGAACTTGGGAATTTTAAGATTCAAAATCAAGCCAAACCACAGAAAATGTTATATGTACTTTAGAAAATGTTCTGTGTGTATGACACAAGGTAGACCCTGAAGCTAACTTGAATACCAGCAGTTTGTAAGGGAAGGTAAATCTATGTTTGAGATGAGATAATTCACATCTTTCTCAGGTCACACTACACTAGCCACCTCAGCACTGCAGATGTTTCATTGATTTCCTCCACCCAGTCCATGAGGCCCTCACAACATCCTCAACTGTTAGAGGCCAACTCTTGGGTTGCTATTAGAATAGGATGGCAGGACCTTTAAAAAAAAGGATTACAAGATGATTGTTTTTTTGGTAAGTCATCACCCAATTTACAAGTCACATAAATGGGAAGAGCCGCCACTTCCTACGTGTCCACTTCCCTTCCTGGATTACATCTTCCGGGAGTTTCCAGCTTTTCTACATCCCTCCATTCCAACATTCCAAGAATTTCAAAGGGCTGGGTAGGGTATGAAGTAAACGACAGATGGCCACCTCCACTTGAGGCCTGACACCCAACAACGGCTGGGGTGCCCAGAGTCCAGAAGTCGCTTACGGTCAGTGTGGAAGCCTGCTCCCCTAGCTCAGCAACTTCAAGGAGGATACTTATCGGTGGTTCAGGAGCCACAGAAGGCTGTCTGGTCCTTCAAATTAGTCACAGTGGGCCACTCCTGCAAAGCTGCCCAGTTGGGCCTGTGGCTCTGCAGCAGAATACTGAGGAAATGCCTCTGAAGGCGTGCATTAGACCGCCACTGTGAGGGCCCACACAGCAGTGATCTTCAGCAAATTCTGCGTATGCAGGCAGCCCAGCCTCTGAGTTACGACATCGAACACCCCGTCATCCAAGCAGTTAGTCACCGTCTCCGCTGGAGAAGTTGGGAGAGACACAGAGATAGCCGGGCCTGCTGGTTGGCTGTGATTTAGACCTGGAAGTACCGGGCACTGGCCAGTGTGCAAGGCCCACACTCCGGTCAGCACCTACGTGTCATTAACCAGACGGAAAGTGAGCACTCCCTCGGCAGGTCCTAGAGATGGAGTAGGTCTGGCGCAGCCATGGGGTCAGGGCCTGCGCATGGGGTACACACTCCAGGCCCACCTAACGCAGTGCCCGAAAAGGCCTCACCGTGGAGCCCTCAGCAGGCCCAGCGGCTCTCCGCTATCAGCTGGTAGTCTGCCAGGCCAAGGCCACCCACGCCAAGTAGCCAGGAACTGAGCCCGCGGGTGGCCCCGCTCACCGCTGCCCACTCCCCACGCGGCCGTCGCAGGCGTGGACATCTGCGCATGCCCGGCGCAGACAGCGCTCGCTGGGGGCCTAGCTCAATCTCAGTTGGAAGGAAGGCCTTCCGGGGCTGCTGCAACATGGGAAGCAGGTGGCTCCGGGGTTGGTTCCGCCTCCAGCTCGGGCTGCGGCTCTTTTAAAAGACAGCACAGGAGGCCCTGCCTCAGGGAGTTCAGTTCTTCCGGGCGCGCGGGACGAGTTCGGCCTGCAAGGTGAGTATCTCCTCAGTGGCAGCCGTGACTGTCTTTTCTGGAAACTGCCAATACATTCATTTTTAAAAAATTATGCAAGTGAACTAATAGGATACTACGGCATTGCATCACTTTTCAGAGTTGAGTAACATGAGTTTGAGAACT
The DNA here is from genome assembly GCA_002007465.1 of Ailurus styani. Lineage (NCBI taxonomy): Eukaryota > Metazoa > Chordata > Mammalia > Carnivora > Ailuridae > Ailurus > Ailurus styani. The sequence goes on along the minus strand of LNAC01001161.1, from coordinate 29,293 downwards.
AACAAAAGGCTTGACAAAGCAAGAATTCATTAAGTCCTACATATATATTTTGTTTTTTAGTGACCACATCTCGTGTCTTAGATGTAACACTAGAAAATTTAGGGTACACTTAGGATATCCTAAGTTTGGAGTACACTCTGTCTTCGAAAGTGACATATTCAACATTTTAAATAAAAAGAGTTTGATGAGGCTTGAAAACAAATAAGCCTATGTATTGAACCAAGTGTTTTAAGACAAAATATGTCAATTGTTTACAGCTTTGGTGTGAGAAGGAAGGTGAAAATTCAAGGTACATTTTCCTCTACCTTTAATGTGTATTTTGTACTTACTTGAAGGGTGCAAAAAAGTTTTTTAAACTTTTAAAAAGGTAGCAAAATCAGCCTTATTTAATCTATTAAAATAATTGTTCAGTGTACAAAAAAGATCATGTAGAAAAAATACTGTACAAAGATAATGATTTTTAAGAATAGAAGAATATGGAGAGCGTCTGTAACATTCTGCACAGCCAGTTTCTTCCACAAATTTTCAGTATCCATAAAGATAAGCATAGGATACTCCTATCCAAATACCCTCTGACTGCAGTGCTCCGGTAAGAACTAGCATACTGGATGGAAAGCAAAATTATTGTTTCATAATTTCATATCCAGTCCGCTAAGCAAGTTCCAAGATGTGGAGATTCTAAGAGGGGGAAAAAGACTGAGAAAAACGTAACAGCAATGGGAAATGTTGGCAACAGCAATCTAGAAAGAGTGATTTGGCTCTGAGCACATTTCAGGTGTGTCTGACAGATCCAACTTTGACTAGGGGAAAGAGGATGCATTCTCATTAAAACTCTTTCCCCTGTGGGCTCATGATGAGCTTGTTAACCAAAGCTGTAAGTCCTTTAAAGGACCAATAGTTCCTTAAGCCATGAGCACTTCACCTGGAAATAGCTGAGCTGCTGATCATGCACCTGGGAGCAAGGTTGTTTTTATTCAAATTGGTTATTTTATGCTTTATTAATACGCTGGTTTTTGAATGTTAAATCATTATCTTCTTTCTTAAATGAAAATTGTTCATGGTGTGTTATCCTTTCTGCATATTGTTAGATTTTATTTCTTAAAATTTTGTGTTGGATTTTTGCTTTTAGGTAAGTGAGGGAGATGGACCTCTAATTTTCCTTTATTATAAATATACTTGGCAAATTTTGATTTCAGTGTTATGCTTTCCTCATAAAATGAGTTGGAAAGTATTCCCTTTTAATGCTCTACAGAACTGGTCAGTTAGATAGAATTTATTCCTTAAATATTTGATGGAAGTGACTGGTGAATTCTGGATCTAAGATTTTCATTGAGACGAGACATTTGATTATGGATTTATTCTTTTAATAGATAAGGAAGTATTTGAAGTTTCTATTTGGTTTTTAGTAAGTTGAGCTTCCCGTAGAGTCTGTTTCATCTAAAATTTTAAATTAGCCTTAAGTTATTCCTAGTAAGCTATTATGACTGTTACAATTTTTCTAATGTGGGACCTATAATGAGGTCTCCTGATTAATTTCTAATTTTTGTTGTTTGTGTTTCTCTCTCTCTCTCTCACACACACACACACACACTCACACACACACACACACACCCTATACATGTCTTGCTCTGGGTTCATCTTTAACAGGCTGGCCAACTACAGGCTTAGGCCAAATATAACCTTGTGCCTGTTTTTGTACATAAAGTTTTATTGTGACATAACCACACCTATTCACTTATTATCTATGGCTGCTTTCCCACCACATTGCCAGATAAAAAGAGATCATAAGGCTTGCAAAGACTGAGGAAAGAATCATGTGGCCCTTTACAGAAAAGGTTTTCTTACTCCTGATCATTGCTATTAGTCTACTGAAAGAACTAAATTTTGTCTTTCTCTTTTATATATATGTTTATTTCAATGACTTATTTTCTTTTATCATTTTCCTTCATTTGCCTTTTTTAATAGCTTCTTGAGTGTTTGCTCAGATAAATTGATTTTGTTTTTCTTTACCATTAAGTGACAAATTTCCCTCCACCCAGAGCTTTAACTGCAATCCACAAACTTTGATATGTTTCCAATACCATTTAGTTCAAAATATTTTCTAATTTCCATTTTTTTTAAGATTTTATTTATTTATTAGAGAGAGAGAGTGAGCAAGAGCATGAGAGGGGAGAAGGTCAGAGGGAGAAGCAGACTCCCATGGAGTTGGGAGCCCGATGTGGTACTCGATTCTGACACTCCGGGATCATGACCTGAGCTGAAGGCAGTTACTTAACCAACAGCCACCCAGGCGTCCTCTAATTTCCATTGTAATTTCTTATTTAATCAGTGGGTTATTGAGAAATTTGATTTCCTAATTCCCAAACATATTTTCCAATTATTTTTTGTTAATCATTTCTAGATTAATTTCACAGTGGTCTGGCAATATAGTCTGTATGGTTTTATTTGAAATTTTTGAGACCCTTTCTATGGCTCAGCATACTGTAAGCTTTGGTAGATAATATGTGTGTACTTGAAAAAAATATGTGCCTTCTGAAACTGTCATGTGCAATGTTCTAAACATGTCAATTGGGCCAAATTTTGTAATCCTCTTGTTTATATCTCTATTCTTACTGATTTGTTGTCTGTTCATTCTTCAGTTATTGAGAAAGGTATCTTGCAATCTCTCCATTATGACTTTGAATTTTTTTAAAGACCTTTTTTTTTTTTAAGTAATCTCTATACCCACCATGGAGCTTGAATTTAACAACTCTTGAGATTAAGAGTTGCATGCTCTACCAACTGAGCCTGCCAGGCACCTCTATGACTGTGAATTTTGTACATGTCCTTTACTTCTGTCATTTTTGCTTTATATATAATTTGCATACAAATATAGATTAGGTACATAAATTTTTAGGATTGTATATTGTCCTGGTGAATTGACCGCTTTATCTTTGAAACATCCTTGTTTGTTTCTGGTGGTGCCTCTTGCCTCAGTGCTTACCTGTCTGATGTGTAACAAGTTATTGCAGCTTTCTTCGTTTAGCATTCAAATGGTCTGTCTTTTCTTCACTTTTAATATTTAAATGGTCTTATAGTTAATAACTGCTTTTTATAAGCAGCATATGCCTGGGTTTGATACTCATTCTACAAATCTTTGTATTTTAATTGAGTATTTAGTATAGATAGTACTGTATTTACTGGTGTGGATCTGTGAAAGCTATTTTCTCACCTGCTGTTTCTTTTTCTAACCTTTACTGACCTTTATTGACTCCTTTGAATTATTTCCGATAATTTAGATTTTCCATAATATTTACATATCCTACTATTCTTTTAGTGATTGTATGTATGACATATTAAAAAGCAAATGCCTTTACCTCTCTTCAGAGAATATAAGGACTTTAACATACTTTAAAGCCACTTATCCTCTCTACTAACTTATATGATATTGTTATGTGTTTTGATTCTATATAAATTTGAAATCCTAAAAGACATTATTTCAAACAATCACTATTCTTTTACATTTACCCATATATTCACTAGTTTATGTTATTTACATTAGTCATTGTTACTTTTGGTATCTCTTTGCTTCATTGAGCCTAAGAACACTTTTCAATATTTCCTGTAGAGTGAATCTGTTGTGATGAATTCTCTCAATTTTGTTTAATTAAAAATGTCTTTATCTTTTTTTTAATAAGGAGAATTTCTTCTTCTGCTTTTATAATTTCTTCTTTGATTTTAGTTTTAGAAGTTTTATTTATTTTTTTTAAAGATTTATTTATTTATTTATTTCACAGAGGGAGAGAGATCACAAGGAGGCAGAGAGACAGGCAGAGAGAGAGGGGGAAGCAGGCTCCCCGCCGAGCAGGGAGCCCGATGGGGGCCCCGATCCCAGGACCCTGAGACCATGACCCGAGCCAAAAGCAGAGGCTTTAACCCACTGAGCCACCCAGGCGCCCAGTTGTAGAAGTTTTAGTGTGGTGTATCTAGGTATGGCTTTCTTTCATGTATCTTTCTATGGTTAATGGAACTTCTTAAATGTGTTGGGGATCAAGAATTCTGTCCCTTCCATGGTCCTTCTAGCTGGACTAAGAATCAAATTGACATGAGACAGATAAACAAGAGAAAAATTTAATAGCATACCTATGGGGAATCCACATAAACATGGAAATTCCAAAGAGAGTCAGGCAAAATGAGGTATATATATCATTCTGAACTGAGAAGAAGGGAGTAGGGGTCTGGGACTTCAGAGGAAAGGAATATAATTCACGGGGTGATAAAAAGAAGGGCTGATGTTTGGCAATTAGGTGTTTGCCCTGACATGCAAATGGGTCACTCAGATAAAATTTATCTTTGTGATAACCCTTATCATGGAAAGACCCTTCACTTTAGATTCTTCTATGTAGTTAAGGGAAAGGCAGAAGTTTCATTTGAGCCCCCAGGGTCTCAGTTGCCTTCAGCTCAAAATAACATGCATGCCACATTCTGGGGGTGACTGTCCCAAATCCCTTCAAATTTGTGGCATAATACTTGTCTTTTTTGAATGTACATTCATGGTAATTATTTTTCCATTTTGGAAATTCAAGATCATTATTTCTTCCTATTGTTACTTTTGCTCTATTTTCTCCCTCTGAAACTCCAATTATAGGTATGTTAGACTTTTCACCAAGTTCCATATAATTCTTTAGATATCTTTCTGTATTTTCCATGTTTTTACCCCTTTTTGTTCAGTCAATACATTTTATTCTATTTTTCATTTTATTTCTTACAATGGTAAGTGTACTCTTTAATCCCATCCCCTGTGTCCCCCACCACCCCCACCTCCCCTCTGGTAACCATCAGTTAGCTCTCTATAGTTAGAAGACTCTGTGGTTTGCCTCTCTTTCTTCCTTTGCTCATTTGTTTTGTTTCTTAAATTCCACATATGAGTGAGAACATATGGTACTTGTCTTTCTCTAACTGGTTTATTTCACTTAGCATTAAACTTTCTAACTGTTCATGTTGTTGCAACTGGAGTGATTTCATTCTATTTTATGGCTGAATAACATTCCATTGTGTATATATACACCATTTTTTTTATCCATTCATCAATTGATGGACATTTGGACTGCTTCCGTAATTTGGCTATTGTAAATAATACTGCTATAAACATAGGGGTGCATGTATCCTTTTGAATTACTGGGGTTTTTTGGGGGGGGGTAAATACAAATAGTAGTTCTATTTGTATAGTAGGGCAGTTCTATTTTTAACTTTTTTGAGGACTCTCCATACTGTTTTCCATATTGACTGCACCAATTTGCATTTCCACCAACAGTGGAAGAGGATTCCTTTTTCTCTACATCTTCACCAGTATTTGTTCCTTGTTTTTGTTTATCTTGTTATTTGTTTTAGTCTTGTTTTTGATTTTAGCCATTCTGACAGGTGAAAGGTGATATCACAGTGTATAGTTTTGATTTGCATTTCCCTGACGATCAGTGATGTTGAGCATCTTTTCCTGTATCTATTGGCCATCTGGATGTCTTCCTTGGAAAAATATCTGCTCATGTCTTCTGCCAATTTTTTAATTGGATTATTTCTTTTTGGGTATTGAGTTGTATCAGTTCTTTTTACATTTTTGATACTGACCCTTTATCAGACGAGTCATTTTCAAATATCTTCTCTCATTTAGTAGGTTGTGTTTCTTCTTGATTGCTTTGTAGAAGCTTCTTATTTTTAGTCCTAGTGGTTTATTTTTGCTTTTATTTCCCTTGCCTCAGGAGATATATCTAGAAAGAAGTTGCTATGGCTGATATTGGAGAAATTACTGCCTTTTCTCTCTTCTAAGATGTTTATAGTTTCAGGTCTTACATTTAGGTCCTTAATCCATTTTGAATGGACTGTAATGGATTTGAATGGCCTATGGTGTAGTCCAGGGGTCCAGGTTCATTCTTTTGCATGTAGCTGTCCATTTCTCCCAGCACCATTTGTTGAAAAGGCTGTCTTTTTCCCATTACATTTTCTTTCCTCCTGAACATAGGTCTATTTGTGGCTTTTTATTCTGTTCCACTGATCTGTGTGCCTGTTTTTGTGCCAGTACTATATTGTTTTGATTACTGCAGCTTTGTAGTATAACCTGAAATCTGGAATTGTGATACTTCCAGCTTTGTTTTTCTTTTTCAAGATTGTTTCAGCTATTTGGGATTTTCTGTGATTCCATATAAATTTGAGGATTGCTCGTTTTAGTGCCATGAAAAATGTTGTTGGTATTTTGAATGGGATTTCATTAAATTTGTAGACTGCTTTGGGTAGTATGGACATTTTAACAATATTTGTTCTTCCAACCCATGAGCATGGAATGTGTTTCCATTTCTTTCTATCATCTTAAGTGGATGTTTCATATAAGGAATGTTGAGATATGTTTTCTCTAGACCTACTTTGCAGATGGTTTTCATTGTGAGTGGATGTTGTACTTTGTTTGATGCTTGTTTCTGCATCTGTTGAAATGATCATATGGTTTTTATCCTTTTTTTTTTTTAATTGATGTGAGGTATCATGCTGTTTGGTGAATATTGAACCACCCTTGGATGGAGGGAATAAATCCCACTTGATTGTGGTGAATTGTTTTTTAAATATATTGTTGTATTTGGTTTGCTATTTTCTTGAGGATTTTTGCATCTATATTCATGAGAGATACTGGCCTGTAATTTTCTCTCTCTCTTTTTTTTAATTTAATTTTTTTTTTTTGTGGTGGCTTTCTCTGGTTTTGGTATCAGAGTGATACTGCCTTCATTGAATGAATTTAGAAGTTGTCCTATTTTTTTGGAGTTGTTTGAGGAGAAAAGGTATTAACTCTTCTATAAGAGTTTGGTAGAATTCGTTTATGAAGTTCTCTGGTCCTGTACTTCTGTTTTTTGGGAGTTTTTTGATTACTGATTCAATTTCATTGCTGGTGATTGTTTTGGTAGGTTATATGTTCTAGGAATTTATCCATTTCTTTGTTATCCAGTTTTTTGTCATAGAAGTTTTCACAATATTCTATTATAATTGTATTTCTGTGGTGGTGATGGTGATTTCTCCTATTAATAATTTTGTTTACTTGAATCCTCCCCCCCCACTTTTTTTTTTTAATGAGTTTTGCTAGAGGTTTATCAATTTTGTTGATCTTTTCAAGGAATCATCTCCTGTTTCATTAATCTGTTCTATTGTGGGATTTTTTTTTCCTGTTTCTCCTTCTCCTCCTCCTCATCCTTCCACCTTCCCTCTTCTTTCTTCGTCTTTCTTCCCCTTTCTTCTTCTTCTTCCTCTTCTCTCTTCCAGATTTTATTATTTATTTTTTTTATTTATGAGAGAGTGAGCATAAAAGAGCACAAGCAAGGGGAGTGGCAGAGAGAGAAAGAGAGAGGGAGAATCAGGCTCCCCACTGAGCAGGGAACCCAACATGGGACATGATCCCAGAACCCTGGGATCATGACCTGAGCCTAAGGCAGGCCCTTAAGTGACTGAGCTACCCAGGCATCCCAGAGATTTTTTCTTGCTTCTTGAGGTAGGCCTGTATTGTTATAAACTTTTCTCTTAGAACAGCTTTTGCTGCATTCCAAAGGTCTTGGACCATTGTATTTTCATTTTCATTGTGTCTAAGTATTTTGTTTGTTTTGTTTTAAAGATTGGTTTGTTTTAGAGAGAAAGTACACATGGTGGGGGGGGCGTTTGAGGGAGAGGGCAGAGAGAATCCCAAGTAGACTCTAAGCTGAGCATGGAGTGTGACTCAAGGCTTGATCCCACGACCCTGAGATCACAACCTGAGCTGAAACCAAGAGTTGGACACTTAACTAACTGTGCCATCCAGGTACCTCTCATGTAGTTTTCATTTCCTCTTTTATTCTTTGGTTGACCCATTCATTGTTTAGTAGCATGTTGTTTAACTTCCATGTATTTGTGTTCTTCCCAGATTTTTTCTTATGGTTGATTTCTAGTTTCAGGGCATGTGGTCTGAAAATGTGCACAGTATGACTTCAGTCTTTTTGAATTTGTCAAGATTTGTTTGTGGCCTAATATGTGACCTTTTGGAAAATGTTTCATGTGCACTTGAAAAAACATATATATTCTGTTGCTTTAGGATAGAATGTCTTGAATATGTCTATGAGATCTGTCTGGTCCAATATTTCACTCAAAACTTTTTTCTTGTTGATTTTCTGTTTTGATGATCTACCTATTGATGTAAGTGTGGTGTTAAAGTCCCTTACTATTATTGCATTAGTATTGGTTACTTCCTTTATGTTTATTATTGGCTGCTTAATGTATTTGGGTGCTCCCTTTTTGGGTGCATAAATATTTACAATTGTTATGTCTTCTCATTGGATTCTTCCTTTTATGATTATATAGTGTCCTTCTTTGTCATTATAGTCTTTTAAAGTCTATTTTTTCCTATATAAGTATTGCTACACTGGCTTTTTTTCCACTATCATTTGTATGATAAATGCTTTTCCATCCCTTCATTTTCAATCTTCATGTGTCTTTAGGTAGCAAGCATAAAGATAGGACTTGTCTTTTTATCCATTCTGGTAGCCAGTGTCTTGATTCAAGTTTTTAGTCTCTAACATTCAAAGTAACTATTGTGTAGGTATATACGTAGATTCTGTTGCTTATTTTATGGTTGTTTTGTAGTTCTTCTCTGTTCCTTTCTTGTCTTGCTCTTGCCTCTCATGCTTGCCTTCTTTGGTGATGTACTTGGATTCTTTTCTCTTTGTTTTTTTGCATAATATTACTGGTTTTTTATTTGTGGTTACCATTTGGTTTGTATATAACATCTTATGTATATAGCAGTCTACATTTTGAACCCATTCTTTGCTCCTTCTCCACCACATGTTTTAGGTATAGGTGTCGTACTTTATCGTCCTTTTATTTTGTGAATTTCTCGACTAAATTTTACAGAAATAGTTATTTTTACTGCTTTTGTGCTTCCTGACTTCTCTTACTCCTCTTACTCCTAGTTCTTGTAAGGCTGGTTTAATGGTCATGAGTTCCTTTATGTTTTATTTGGGAAACTTCTTATCTCTCCTTCTGTTCTGAAAGATAGCTTGCTGGATAGACTATTCCTGGCTGCAGAGTTTTTTTCCTTTCACCACTCTGAATATATCCTACCTCTTTTTTCTGGTCTGGTGAAAAATCAGCTTGATAGGTTTATGGGGTTTCCCTGTATGTAACTGTTTTCTTTTGCTGCTTTTAAAAGTCTCTCTTTAGGGTTGACTGGGTGGCTCAGTTGGTTAAGTGTCTGCTTTCTCAAGGTCCTGGGATTGAGCCCCACATCGGGCTTCCTGCTCAGTGGGGAGCCTGCTTCTCCCTCTCCCTCCTCTACCCCTCCTTCCCACTTGTGCTCACGCGCTCTTTCTGTCTCAAATAAACAAAATCTTGAAAAAAAAAAGTCTCTCTTCACTACTACTTTTTTTCATTTTAATTACTACATGTCTTGGTTGTGTACCTCCTTGGGTTGATTTTATTGGGGCTTTTTGTGGCTCCTGGATCTGGATTTCTGTTTCCTTCCCCAGATTTGGGAATTTTTGTTATTATTTCAGAAATAAAATTTCTGCTTCTTTTTCCTCTCTGTTCTCCTACTGGGATCTCTATAGTGTGGATGTTATTACACTCTATGGTGTCATAGGGTGCTCTAAATCTGTTTCCATTTACTATTATTTTTTTCTCTCCTGTTCAGCTTGACTTGTTTTCCATTAATCTGTTCCTCCAGGTCACTGATCCATTCTTCTGCTTCTTCTAATCTGTTTATTCCATTTACTGTATTTTTAATTTCAGTTACTGAGTTCTTCATCTCTAATTCTGTTTTCTATCTCTTTGGTAAGGGTCTCACTGAGGTCCTCCACTATTTCTTCAAGTCCAGTGTGTATCTTTATGACCATTACTTTAAATTCTCTATGGGGCATATGACTTACCTGTTTTGCTTATGACTGTTGTGTGATTTTTGTCCTGTTCTTCCATTTGGAACATATTCCTCAGTCTTCTCATTTTGTCTAACTCTCTGTGTCTCCTTCTGTGTAATAGGAAAGTCAGCTAAGTCTCCTGCTCTTGAAAGTAGTGGCCTTATGAAGGAGAGGCCCTGTAGTGCCCTGCAGTGCAATGTTCCCTGTTCATCAGAACCTGGGGCTTCAGGAGTGTCTCCTGTATGTATTGTCTGACCTTACTGTTGTGGCTGAGCCATGTTCTGTCATGTTGTCAGTGGGCCAGTCTAGGGCTGCCTTGGGCTTTAGTTCAGTCAGACCAGGCCTTTGCCAGACATGCAGTAGTTGGAGCTTCAGGGCACTTTCCTTGTGTTGTCCTCTGAGAAACTTTCCTTGGTGGGTAGGGTCTCAATCACACCAGGTATCTGCCCTCAGCCTACTGCTGGGTCCTCTCTTGGACTGGTGTGTGTGGTTATCTTCTCTTCCTGGGGCAAGAGTCACTGTGGAGTGGTGCTTAGCCCTGTTAAGGCTGCTTACACAGTAACAGACTTGTGGTGCCACTTTGGATGGGCTCTGGCCAAGGCCACATTAGAGGGGGCAGGTCTGTAGGTGAATGTGGAGGCAAGTGGTGTTATCAGGGTTTGTGCAGATGTACTATGAGAGGGGACCCTGAGCTTCTTTAGAAAACTGCTGCTGCAAGATTGGAGTGGGCGCATCCACAGAACAGTGCAGATGTGGTGCACACTGTGTTGACAAGTTCTACTGGGTCTATTGTAGGAGGAGACCCAGAGCTGAGGCCTGGCTGGAGGAGCTGGGGCTGTAGAACACAGGGGCAGAGTGTGCTGTTACTCAGTTAGGTGGAGGGTGTTGGTGCTGTGCTGGGTGCTGCAGTTGTCTAGGTATACAGCTGGGGGATGAAGGAGGGAAATGGAGCCTGCCAGCTTTCTTGTTTTTGGAGAAGTCTCCCCAGTTATCCCTGCTCCTCCAGCACATGCTTTGAGATTCATAAATAATACCACAATCATTTTTAGGTCACTTTTATAACCCTTAGCTATCATCTCATAATCTCCTATCTTGCCTACCCTTAGGCAACCACTAGTCTTTTTTATGCCTCTATAGATTTGTCTGTTCTGGACTTCTCATATAAATGGAATCTAACAATAAGCAGTCTTCCGTGGCTGGCTTATTTCACTTAGCATAATGTTTTCAAGATTCATCCGTGTTGTTCCATGTATATACTTCTTTTTATTTCCGAATAATACATTGTGTTAATGTACCAAATTTTATTTATCATGCATCTGATGATGTTTGGATTGTTTTAGGTTCATTTATTTTCAAATTTCACTTATTATATTTTTCGATTATAGGATATTAACTTGATTCCTTTTTAATATTTTCTAGTTCTAACTTTTATCTTGTTTCATGAACATATCAATCTATGATATTTACAGTTTCTAGATTTTTTTGTTGTTGCTCTGTTTTTATGGTCTCTCTAGTCTTATATACTTAGTCATATTTTAAGTGTCAGACATTTTGTATGAAAAATGGTAGAGACGATTTGTGGCTCTGGATTATGCTGTCTTCCTTCAGAGAGGATTTATTTTGCTTCTGTTAGGCATTTAGTCTAGGGAACTGATCACCTTAATCCAATCAAACTGGATTTAAGTGTTTGTGAGGTATGGTCTATCTCTGGTTCACCCTCAAACCTTGGGTCTTTTAGGCTTCCAATCCTAAACGCCTAGGATGTTTACCAGAGTCCTTCCTCCTTAGTCATTTCCAAGTTTTGACCCCTCAGCTTGAGGCTGCTGAAACTCTACTTTGTTTCTCAGGCTCATTGCTGACACTTTCACTTTCAATGTTAGTAATAGCCGTAACTATAAAAATGACCCAAACTTTACATTTTGAAATTTTTCTTCTCTTTTATATCTTTTTCCTACAAATTTCATTTTCTCAGTAGGTCTCATGTCTTCTTCTTTCTTTTTCTTTCCTTAAAGACTTATTTATTTATTTATTTATTTATTTACTTGAGAGATACAGAGAAAACAGAGGGAAGGGCAGAGGGAGAGGGAGATAAGCAGACTTCCCTGAGCACCGAGCCTAACATGGAGTTTGATCCTAGGACCCCAAGATCATGACCTGAGCCAAAATCAAGAGCTTCACGCTCAACCAACTGAGCCACCCAGGCGCCCCAGGTCTCATGTCTTTAAAAAGATTTCTTTTAATATATTTTATCTAGATTTTCTGGTTATTCTCAGGTAGAAGGTTTTTATAGTCAACCAATTGTGGAAGCAGAAGTCTACCCACAAATTCGTTAAGAATCTGTTCTCTCAAGGAGCTGGTGAACCAAACATTCCTACACATGGCTGATTAGAATGTAATTTAGTGTATCTTTCTAAAAAGCATGTTAGTTAATCCATAGTCTTAAACAAATTATACTCTTTCATCTGGTAATTTCAATTTTGTGAACAAATGAAATTATTAAGATGTAGAAACAAGATTTGTGTATAAGGATGTTCAGTACATTTAATAGGGAAAAAATTGGTTGTAAACTATGCAGTGATAAGGACAAAAATTATGGTACATCTATAAGATAGAATAATATGTGATGATTCAAATCACATTTTTTTAAATTAACATAAAATGTATTGTTTGCTTTGGGGTATAGGTCTGTGAATCATCACAGAATCATGTTTTGAAAAGTATTTACTGATACAGGATAATAAAAAGTAAAGGAGAGGGCGCCTGGGTGGCTCAGTGGGTTAAAGCCGCTGCCTTCGGCTCAGGTCATGATCCCAGGGTCCTGGGATCGAGGCCCACATCGGGCTCTCTGCTCAGCGGGGAGCCTGCTTCCTCCTCTCTCCTCTCTCTCTGCCTGCCTCTCTGCCTACTTGTAATCTCTCTCTCTGTGTCAAATGAATAAATAAAA
>LNAC01001161.1:0-16331 GCA_002007465.1 Ailurus styani | reverse complement strand
TGTAAAAAAAAAAAAAAAAAAAAAAAAAAAAAAAAAAAGTAAAGGAGAAAACAATATATTACTTTTCAAATGGCATGATTTCAATTTTTAAAAAAGGCATGTCTTCAGAGATAAAATGCTAGAAAGATGAAAAGCAGTTTTTAATTGGGTAACTCTGAGTGGGAAGATTAAGATTTGGTTTTTATTAATGGATTTTCCCCCATGTTTGAGATATAATTGGCATATAGCACTGGGTAAATTTAAGGTGTTACAGCATAATGACTTTTATATATTGTCAATTGGTTACCACAGTAAATGTAGTTAATATCCATTATCTTATATAGATATAAAAAAAGAAAAATGTTTTTTTCTGTGGTAATAACTCTTAGCATCTACTCTCTTAACTTTCAAATACACCACATAGCACTGTTAACTAGAGTCTTCATGTACATTACATCTGAAGGGTTGTTTATTTTTTCTTTATATGTTTTCAAAAATTTGTTGTGTTTTTTTTTTAAGATTTTGTCAGAGAGCATGAGTGAGCAAGCGCAAGCAGGGGGAGCAGCAGACAGAGGGAGAAGCGGGCTCCCTGCTGAGTAAGGAGCCAGATGTGGGACTTGATCCCAGGACCCTGGGATCATATTACCTGGGCTGAAGGCAGACCCTTAACTGACTGAGCCACCCAAGCATCCTCAAAAGATTTTTTAATGTGGAGTATGTGCTATTTTTATAATCAAGAAAAAGAGTCCTAAAGAGAAATATTCCTAAAGCTCATCTTTAATCTAGTAGATTATGTAAATTTTCTTTATCAAAAAGTCTTTAGCAAGCTAGAGATTCTTTACAGTTTAGAGATTTAGTTCCTGTATTTCACACTAAGAAATTAAGACAAAGACACTTGGAGGCATCCACCTAGGAGGCTGCTGGAGAGGGGACACTGAGCATCTTCATGATGTTCCAGGGAGCAGTGTGCTTCCTGGCTCTAGTTGTCTTTTCAGTAGTTGGCAGCAGTTTCCAGTTGTCTTTTCAGCAGTTGGTACGGAGTTCTAGTGATTGAATTGGTTCTTTACAGAAGTAGAATAGATTTTTTGTCTTTTTCATTATGAAAGGAATGAGTCCAACCAGATTCTATTAGTTAAATATTTTGTTTTAAAAGTACCTGATAGAACTCAAAGGAAAAATGCAAAAGTATAAAAAGAAAAATAAAGGCATCTGAGTAATATTAGGGAAATTCTCTTCTCGAAAGCTCTCAAAAGAACCAGTTTTTCCCTCTGTTATTTATAGAATGGGTCATTTGTGGAGGGTCTTCAGAGAGGAAGTCTGAAGAGGGCTAAAGAGGGACGATTTCATTACTTGACAGATTGTACAGCATCTCCATAGGGGATGTTAGATTTCCATAGGGGATGGTCCATTTGGGCTGCTATAACAAAAGTACCATAGACTGGGTGGCTTGAACAACAAACATTTATTTCTCACAGTTCTGGAGACTGGAAAGTCTAAGATCAGGGTCCTGACAGATACTGTGTCTGGTGAGAACTCATTTCTTGGTTCATAGATGGCTGTCTTCTTGCTATAACCTCATGAGATGGAAGGGGCAAGAGAACTGTCGGGGGTTCATTAATAAGGACATTAATCCCATTCATGAGGGCTCCACCTTCCAAAGGCCTTACCTTCAAACTGGGGGTAGGATTGCAACATAGGAATTTGGGGTCCGAGGCATAAACAGTCAGTAGCATCTGGCTTCTGTTATCTTTCAAATGTTGATGAACTACACCCATCACCCCTCTTCTTTCTCTAGCTTAGTTTCAGAAAAGTGCAGAACTTATTTTGTTTATTGCTTCAGATGTGGATGGTTGGGGAACTTTCCAAAGTTTTTCAGTGATCATTTTGGCTAAAGATTTTCCCGATATCCCCAGGACCCTGAATTCTGCCCTAATTATTGAAATGGTCTGTTTTCTTATTTAAATTTGGCTTGTAAGGGTAAGGCCTTTTTGATGTAGCTAGGGGTTCTGCTACCCTGAACTGTCACTCAAAAGCATATTTCAGTTTTATTTGAAAGCTTTTTTATGTGTATTCCCCCAAAGCACCTTAGCTGAAAATCAAATTTTAGTTTGGAGCTTTATACAGACCCATTGGTCTTTCTTGATCCTGTATTCCAATAAAATTGTGTATTTCATTTTAACCTCAATCTGCCTGTGTTTAAAATATAAAGGTAAGGTTAAGGGCTTTCACTGCTGGCAACCCTACCTGGACATCTCAATTTCTAGATAAAATCTTTTACAGAGATCTTTTTATTGGCCCCACAGCTCAATCCTGCCATATATGCCAATTTATCCTATTAATCCATAGCTGCAAAAATACCGGAATCATTTATGAACAAAAGTTCGTTTTTGCTCTTTAGATTTTATGAGCCTTTTCCTTGTTATTTCCATCAGCTTGGTTGCTGGGACTGCTCTTTCTCTCTTCCCTCATCCACCACCTTTGTTCCTGGGTGGGGGAAGAGAGTGTCAGACTATAAGAGACTATAGGACTATTTCTCTGTTGTAGCTGGCTCTCCTGTTAGCCCCTTAGTATCTCTTGATACCCCTAAAAGAGTGAGGCCTGTGAGGAGTGCCTCCTGGCCGTTTCTGCTGGGCCTCCGGTGATCCTCCTTTGTTGTCAGAGGATCTCCTGTCTTTTCCAGGGAGGAATATCCTGGGAGGCCTTCTCTTGCTAGGTTGGAGATTGGGGTTCTATGGGAACCCCCAGAGGAAGTGTGGCCTTCCTCTTTTGGGTTGGAGGGATGCAAGATGCCTCACCACTGTGTTGTTCCTCAGGTCCTGGGTTCTCAAATCAGCTGGCCTCCTTCTTACCACATTTTGCTCTCTTTGGTGTGTCTTTTACGATTTTCAGGTTTTACACTTGTGCTTAGTACAGAGGTGTCAGGAGACCGGTATACACCATCTTATCTGAACTTTTTTTTTTTTTTAAGATTTATTTTAGAGAGCAGGGGGTGAGTCAGAAAGAGAGAAACCTGAAGTAGGCTCCCTGCTTAGCATGGACATCATGCTTATATACATGTATGTGACCAAGTGCAAAGAAGGAAAATAGAAGAGGTAGGGATTAAGAGCAACCCCAGAGTGGAGAAAGCATTTTATACACAGTGGTCAGCAATGACCTGACAGGGGAGCCATTTGAGCAGTTACAGAGGGAGCCATGAAGATATGTGGGGGAAGAGCACTGCCAGCAGAGGGGATTCTAGGTGTGCAGGTCCTGAGGTGAGGGAGTGCTTGGTAAGCCTAAGGACTAACGTTGCTGGAGAGCAATGAGCAAGGCCCAAACAAAAAGGAAATGAGGTCAGTGAAGTATCAGGGGCTAGATCATGGAGGACCCTAGAGACCACTGAAGAACTTTGAATTTTTCCCTGAATGAGATGGAAAACATTGGAGGGATTTATTTTATTTTATTTTTTAAAAGATTTTATTTATTTATTTGACAGAGACACAGCGAGAGAGGGAACACAACCAGGGGGAGTGGGAGAGGTAGAAGCAGGCCTCCCCATGGAGCAGGGAGCCTGGTGTGGGGCTCGATCCCAGGACCCTGAGATCATGACCTGAACCAAAGGCAGACACTTAATGACTGAGCCACCTGGGCACCCCCGTTTGGAGGGGTTTAAACAGAGGAGTCACCATCTGACTTGCATTTCTTTGGCAGAGGAGCCAGAGGGGAAAGGAGAGCACTTAGTGAGCCAGTAGACTGAGAGGTAAGGGGGATTTGCTGGGGGGGGCAGTGATGGAGACACTGAGAAGTTGCTAGATTGTGGATTTATTAGAAGGTGGTGTTGACAAGATTTGTGGATGAGTTAGATATGGAATGTGAAGGAAAGAGAAGAGTCAAGAAAAATACATGCCTATACCTGAACTCCAGCAGTGGCTGTGGCTTACATTCTTTCCCAGGACACACCTCATGCTCTCAGTTCTGTTCCATCAGTTCTCCAGGTGCCACCACACATTTCTGGAAGCCCAGTGGTTGTGATGTCCAGGTTTAACTTCAGATCCTTGCTTTGGGAAATAAAATTCTGGACACAGCCAAGTTTGTGTTGGGAGGCAAAAACCCAGGAGAGGCAAAATCTTCTAAGCAGTGACGATCCCTGACCTAGCAACCAGCCTGTATGTATCTTTGTTTAACATGAAAGGGCAGAAAATGTGGCATTGGTTCCCCAGCCCCTAATTCCAACTGACTTACACATTTTTGCCCAGCTCATGAGTATGAGGTTAAATCTCAGTATGAATATGAAATCTGGAACCCAGTTCTAAGACATCCTAAGTCCCAGTTAAAAAACTGATCCAAACAATTATTTCCCAGGTTCTATAGCATTTCAACCCAATCACTGCTTTTGTATGAGCAGAGAACAAGTCCTGGAGTTTTCAGGACATGAAAATCACTTAAGGTCTCTGCATGTAGGGTGCCATTTTATAAATAAGTCTGAATAAAAGAAAATCTTTTAGGGGTGCCTGGGTGACTCAGTTGGTTAAGCATCTGCCTTTGGCTCAGGTCATGATCCCAGGGTCCTGGGATCAAGCCCCACATCAGGCTGCCTGCTCAGCAGAGAGCCTGCTTCTCCCTCTCCCTTAGCCCCTCCCCCTGCTTGTGCGTGCCCCCCCCCTCAAATAAATAAATCTTTAAAAAAATCTTTTATACAGCTAAAAACAGTCAATTCAGGGGCACCTGGGTGGTCAGTTGGTTAAACAGCTGACTATTAATGTGAATGAGTAGAAATTACCTGTACATCTCTTCAATGTGGAATTGGGAAGCCTCCTACGAGAACTTGTAAAGAAGTAAGACCTGCAGAGTTTGGGGTGCCTTGGTGGCTTAGTTGGTTAAGTATCTGCCTTCGGCTGAGGTCACGATCCCAGGGTCCTGGGATGAAGCTCCATGTTGGGCTCCCTGCTCAGCAGGGAGTCTGCTTCTCTCTCTCCCTCTGTCCCTTACTCCACTCGTGCTGTCTCTCACTCTCTCTCTCTCTCTCTCTCTCCCCCTCAGATAGATAGATAGATAGATAGATAGATAGATAAATAAAATCTTAAAAAAAATTGCAGAGTTTTAACCAGTAGCTGAGAAGGGTAATTCTGAAGACTGAGTAATGACTATCTTTAGACCCAATACCCATTGGATACCTGTCTGATGCTTGGAAATTAGGAAGATCCATTTCCCTGAACTGTAAATTATGGGTGCCAGAGAACACTGCTTTGGGCCATTGAATAGAGAAATGTTTCTTTCCTTTGGCCATGTGTTAGTTTCATATTTCTTTGTCATATGCTACTAAAACTTAGCAGTTTAAAACACCATTCATTTATAATCTCAGAGTTCTGTAGGTCAGATGTCCAGGCAGGCATGGCTGGGTTCTATGCTTAGGGTCTCACAAGGCTGAAGTCAAGGTATCTGGCCAGTCTGGGCTCTTACGTGGACTCTGGGGAAAAATCTGTTTCCAGGTTCATTCAGGTTGATGACAGAATTCAGTTCCTTGTGGTTGAAGGTCTGAGGTCCTTATTATCTGTCTGGCTGTTAGCGAGGGGCCACTTTTAGTTTCTAGAGAGCACCTGCATTTTCTCCCCCTGTTGCCCCTCCATCTTCAGGCCAGCAGCAGTATATCACATCCTTCTTGTGCTTCATCTCTCTCTGACTTCTCCCTGTGCCATGAGCTGGAGAAAACTGTCTGCTTTTAAAGGGTTCAGTAGGTTAAATTAGGCTTACCTGGATAATCTTTCCTTTGCCATATAAGGTAACAATCACAGGAATAACATCTCATCATGTCTGCAGGTTCCACACACACTCAAAAGGGAAGGGATGAAAAGGTGATGGTCATGGTGGGTCATCTTTAAAATTCTATCTACTATGCTCATTTCACTGCACATCTCAGCACAGCTTAGTACTGAGAAGTGTTGCCTGACAGAGGAGCAGTGGTACCCACTCCTCTTCCAAGACAAATAGTGGGACTGGTGGGGACTGTTTAGCCTTGACAAATTCTGGTGGGAAATGGGATACTTCTGGCAGGCCAGTGACACTAACAGGAACAGACCTACTCTGTAGAGATCTATGGAAAGACTTGAGATGTGAAGACTTTCCAAAGAGCAGGTGATCCTGCAGCAGCAGAGGGGGCCACAAACTAATCCAATAGGAGTTATTACTGTTTGGATGACTATGTTTATGTACACAGGATAGTGAGGATTGGAAAAATTTCCCCTGGTCAGAGCAGATGGTAGTATCTTAATTTGATGAAGTCTTGAAGATCTAATGTTTGACTTTCTATGGCCTTCCTTTAATTTCAAGATCATAACCTGGTAAGTAGCTAAGCCAGAATTCAACTATTCACTGTCAAACTCAAAAGCCAATGAATTCTCTTAAGCACTCTGCCAGGGATGGGAAATGTATGGCACATTTGCTGTGACTCACTACTCCCATGTCCTGTCATGGGCTGAGCACACAGACCTGCCTGCTGAGACCTGCACAGTCTCAGATCAAGGGTCTGCTACCAATCACTGCTGCCAATTAAACAGAATTGAAATCCAGGGCAGAACTCATCTTCCATCTCTGGACTACACTGTACCTGAAATTCCAGCAATCTCAGAAACAGAAAGATTTCCACCTATTTCTTATTCTGGCTGCAAAATTGCATATTGTAAATGTTAGGGCAACACCTCATCTCCTTCTATTGTGTGCCATTAGCTGAATTGGACTAGAGAAAGGGAAGTGAAAAGAATTGAAAAAAAAATTTTTAAGGGCTATTACTCAAACTTCTATGAATTCTGGGATTCTCCTTTCCTAGCATTCCTCTTTTCTAATGAATGGGAAAGGAATTACAATGATTAAATGGTAGGAAAATAGACCCAAAAAGGATATAATAAAGCCATTTGTGCTATTTAACCTTCTTAGAAGGAATGGATGATGTTAACATCAAGAGGTTGTGCTCTGTTCCCACAGAGAAGCAGGGCAGCCTTGGGAGAGCTGTCAGGAAGCTCGAGCTAATGGAAGATACTGGAAGCTATGTAATCTGTTGCCAAGGGAAGCAAAGGGGTCTCTTGGGTGGTATAGCTGCTCTCTTTGGAGCTGGGAAATAGAGGGGGCTACCGGAGCCTTGTCATCCTGTGGTTTGGAACTCAGGAGGGCGCTTCTTTATGTTGGCCTCTCTAGAATGGACCTACAGGTTGCAGCCAGCTCAGACACTAGAGATCAGGTATTTCTTTCCATTATTTCTATATTTAGATGACTAGGATAAAGAGAAGAACCATGACTCAGTCTCGAAGACAGTAAACAGAGGTTACCTTTAACCTGGCCTTCCAGAGCCCAATGACTTAACCCCTACGTCTTCCCCAGTACCTCTCATGATCTGGGCGGGTGCCCTCTGGCTACAAGGCTTTCTGCGTGGCTGTTCTCTCTTCCTGGTCTGCTTTCTCCTAACTCTTTGGCTAACTTCTCTTCCTGTTCTCCTATCTCAGATACCCCAGTTACATGCCTGCCTAGAGCCCTGTACTTGGGCTCATTACTATGTAATACTGCTCACTAAATCATTAGTTAATTGTGTCATTCTTGTGTAATGGGACTGTAAGTTCCTGGAGGGCAAGATTTACCTCTTTCTCCATCACTGCAATGTCTGTAGAGTCTGACTCAGGCCAGGACTTAGTAAATAACGTGTTGAATAAATGCTTGAAAGAACCAAAAAATGAGCACATGACCTTTGGGGCACTTGCTGTGATGAAAGCATGCAGCAGGTGGGTTTTATTTTTAGAACACCTTATCCTTTTCTTGCTGTCTCTGTTCCTGCAAACACTACGGATTCTGGGCTCGTGTGCATAGGGCTTAGCTCTCAGTTGGCTGTTAGGTATTTCCTCAGTTAAGGAACTGAACTGACAATGTCCAGGGCTATTTTAAGGTGTTTTTGGAGAATCTTAGAAAATGTTTCTAAGTTCCAGCTGCTTGGGAGATTCTAAATTGGTCATCTAGGTACTGATCTAGGAAATGTCATGTGCTATAAGGAGATTCTCCCCAGACTGTTAAAGGAATCTCCCAAATCAGGCCATACATAGCAGATGGAGGGTAGGTGAGAGAGGATTTTTTTTGTGGTGGTATAAGTGGAGGGGGTTGGATCAGATCAACTGTTGCTTGTTTTTAACAGAAAGTCAGGATACTTAAAAATGCCTGACAAGACAGCTAGCATTTTAATGAAGTCTCCAGCAACTATATATCGCGGTAATATGTGCCTTACAGGCAGGGGTTCTGTTGGTTGGTTGATTGGTGGGTGGGTAGATGGTTTTCTTCTGGTCAAATGCTTGACTTT
This sequence comes from Ailurus styani, assembly GCA_002007465.1. Lineage (NCBI taxonomy): Eukaryota > Metazoa > Chordata > Mammalia > Carnivora > Ailuridae > Ailurus > Ailurus styani. The sequence continues at coordinate 8,041 of LNAC01001161.1, read as the reverse complement.
TCAGTTGCCTAACAAAATCATGAGAGTTCCATTACCTTGTATGAAACGGGTCTTTCTGGTCAGAATTAATCATGTGTGCCTTGGTGCTCTCAGAGCAGTCGGTAGGCATTTTCTTTTATTCCGTGCTGTCCCCAGCTGGCAGTATTCTCTGTGGGACAGGATGCTGGTCACCCAGATTTGTTTCCAAGCCTCAACCACAGTGCTTCACAAGCCAGTCCTTAACACAGGTCTATTGATTTAAACTGGTTTCGCCATCACTACCAAGCCTTGACTGGCCATGAAGAAACAAGTGTAAAGCACCTGACCCTCTTTCTCTGTTCGTCTCTCTCTCTTGGGAGCGTTCCTTCATCTTCCTTTCCCTTCTTTCTTTGCCTTTCCTTCTCTTACCTTCTTTTTTCATCCTCCCCTCTCCATTTCATTCTCTGTCTCTTCTGTTTCTCTCTGCACGAGTCTCTTAACCCTCTTTGTCTCTTTCTTGGCTTCCTCCATTCTCTCTGCCATGTAAAGGCCTGTAGGTTGTTAAGTGCACAAGCACACCTTGCAAAGAAGAGAAATGAAGGTGGAAATGCATCCTATGCTCTGCTTACTGAGGCAGAAGCACTGGCGTGGGGCTTTGTCAGCCCAGAGGAGGCATCTTGTTCTAATTCACACAACAGCTTTTGGGGGGGGGGGCTAACAGCAGCTCTTTCCTCCCTTAGAATATTCCCAGGGGAAAGCAGTCATTTTGTATTTTTCTTTTGACCCAGGCTTCCTCTGAATCTCAGTAGGAACCTACATTGTCCTCCTCCTTCTGCCTGTTGACCAAACCTGGGCAGGTTGGAATTGGCTTATATCACAAACATACCATTAAAAAGTGATCCTGAGCTATTTTAGTCTTTCATCTTTTTTCCTGCTGATCCTTTATTTTCGTTGGGATGCAAGTCGAAGAGCTAACCATTCAATCATTGGCTTTAGATGTTTAACTCTCATTTTCTCTTCTCAGCTGTCTGTACAGCTAAACCCTTTTACCCTCCTGTTGTTTCATTGGCAGTGGTGGTGTTTCTTTAACAGTGGAGTTCGTCCCATAATCTTTGACCAGAGACACGAGGATGGGATATCTCTGATTCTGCAAGCTGCCAAACAATCAGAAAACCATGGACTTAGTTCAGGTTTTGTGAATGCTCTTGAGATTGAGGTTCATTTCTAATTTTCCTTTGTATCTGTAGTGCCTGGCACATTGCTTGGCACATAATAGGCATTCAAGACTCCTGAATGCCTGAATCAAGAAGTGCATTAGTAAATCTTCCTCTAACCACAGGCCACATAGCCCTGGTGCTAAAGGTAGCTATTATGAATCCATGTTAAGGTGGGTACATTGACCCTCATATTTAGTTGACCCAGGCTACAGTGAGCTAATACCTGTGGTGAGATGCAAGCAACAGGAACATAGGGTAAGTCAGTTAAGAAGTAGAAAGTACACAGGGAAGGGCAGGGAGACTGGAAACTACCAGCTTATTAGTCATGGATCAAGGCCCCATGCCAGGTAACTCAGGAGAGCAGGAGAGATTGTTCCTTGATCTGCTTCATCACTGTGGTGACAGCAAGTTTAGCCTGCCTCTGCTGTCCCATTGACCGAGTTCTTGTTCTCCTCCAATTTCACAGCTTCTGCTTGGTGCCTGGTCTTGGGATATCTTTCAGCTTCCAGAGTCCTTCCTTTCTGATGGCTCTCTCTGTAGATCCCACTGTCCAGCTTTTCAAGAAGGGCTCTAACTGGATCAGCTGGCTACATCCAGCAGAGGCTCCAGCACAGTGTGCAGAGAGCTTGTCCTAGGCCCCACCAGGGACAGTGCCCCATATATGATGAGCCCCTCAGTCAGGGACTATGGGGGGTAGGTATTCAGAGCTTCCCAGAAGTGGTCAGAGTGCATGGCCTACTTGCTTCACTAGGATTGCTGTTGTCTCATGAGTGTCAAAACAAAACGTTTTTTAAGGTTACCGTCATAAACTATTCAACACTGACCCATTTAGTGCAGCTTATCCCAGGAATACTTTTGTGGTACCATATACAAATCCAGTATGGTCTGGAACCGTAGTCAGTCCCAGGACTAGTCTGGAACCAGCTAGTTAGTAAAAGGATATTAGAACAGGTCAACCAGTAGAGGGAACATCGTGGATGTTCTCAGCCAGTTGGCACTTGTAGGCCCTAGCTTTCCTTGGTTTTAGTCACTTTTACTGGGATGTGATTTTTCTTCGTGTCACTGACTCACTGTGTCTGACAAAAGGTGCTAGAGGTGCCTCAAAAGTGCCAAGGAGGAGAGTACCATACTGGAGTGTTTTACTGAAATCTGAGCCTCCTTCAAGAAAATAGCTCCGAAAACAGAATGCAGCCATTTGGGATTGACAGAAATCCTTTGATGTGGTGAAAGGAGGACATCATAAAACTCACTGAAGCCTGGGAGGACTAACTAAAGAATATGTGGAATTGGAAGAAATGGTGTTTGGAAGATTTGTCAAACCTCGGGAGATTTGATGAGTCACCAGCCCTTTAAGCATTATGCTGTAATGACTGTGTACATCACGGATTCAATTGGTGCTTCCATTTGGGGGAATGCATTATCTCAACCGCTGCCCCATGCTCTTTCCCAAGAAACGAGCACAAGACAATAACCAGGAGAAGAGCCCGATCCCTCTCCCATCCTCACACAACTGGCACTCACTGGCATTTTCTCTGCCAATGTGAGGGATGCATGGGGCTGCATCTGTTCTCTTGTTCCATAGTGAGTGTCACTAGGAGTCCAAATACTGTTTCCCTTTTGGAGACTTGGCAGCTCGCCCAAGCCTCCTGCCTGGGATTGGGTTGGGGGGATTATGGAGAGGCTGCCCAGGTCATTGTCCTTGTCCCCCTCAATCTCTCCTTTTAAGTGGTAGACTCAGTCACTGGTGCCATCAATCTAGCACATTTCATAAACAATAAATTCATTTTAAAAACCTGCCACTGAGCAGCCATCTGTCTCCATTTTTGTCAGTCTGCTATTATAACAATGCTACTATACTGTGAGGTCTTCTTTCACTAAAGACTCATTGATCTGAAGGCAAACATGTTAAGCATGGAGACAAGAGCTATGGGCCAACTGACAGCATTTCCTCCCACTAGCCTTTCATCACTGGAGCCTGGAATTTAAATCCTGCTTTTGATCTAAGGTGATGATATTGATGGTTTCTATATTTTGCTGTGCTTGATTTATATTCTTTAAGATTACAAAGTGTTCCAGCAACCTGATTTATTGCTTATTAGGTAGGAAGAAGACAGACAAATGTTATGACTGGTTGAATATTGCTGGTGGATAAACTGAGGCATAGGGTGCCCAACGCAGATAACTGAGGAAGAGAAATGGGAATGTATTTTGGGACTGTGGTCTCTCTCGAACAACTGAGTCATCTCCTTTTATGTTTTTTTTTTCTTGTACCACTTAAGCATTTCACAAAACCACTGCACATGGACATTTTGCTCTCCAGAGGCCAGTGTGAACATAGCAAAGAGAATTGGAACTAGCTCTGAGCTGAGTTGTAAGAAGAAGCTGACACCTGGATCCCAAGCCAGTTTTTAATACATAACATCCTACAATGTATTTTTGCAGCACTCAGGACCTCTCTCCACTAATCATTTTTATTAGGGAGAAAACATATTAAACAAAACCAAAAAAACCTCAACAACATAAAATCTCTGAAACCAAGCCAGGGATGCAGACAGCACTAGAAAGGATTGTAGACAGTGGAAATCCCTCTTGCAAAGGAAGCTCGTTAACTTGTGCTCAGTCCCCACATGCCCATCTCTAAATGGAACATTTGCAAGAGCTTAGCGTGTATTTTCATGTGCTTACCATCAGTGAACACCCTTAAAAGCCATTTGGGATCGTAAAAGAGTTTTAGGTGGGAAGAAGGTTTTCAGAGCTCTTTAAAACTGCATTATTTCCATGACTCTGCCACACCTTACCTGTTAACATGGAGACTTAACCTTAAACAAGTGAGATCTAATTTGCAAGCCTGGATTTCAGGGAAGGAAGCCATACTGTTTTGCTCATTCCTGCAGCATCACGGGCTGCCGCTGCCCAGGGGCATCACAGGGGCATCATTCCCCTCTGCCTTCCTTTTCTTAATGTGCTTCAGACTTTGAACGCATTCCTTCTGGTCTTTGTGCTAATCCTCTTTGTCCCTTTCCTGCTGGTCTTATTTATGATGCATTGAGAACAGCGCCTCCTTCCTGCTGGAATTGAAAGGGCTGGCTTCCCTTTGAGCATTCAGTGGATGCTAAGAACACCACTGCTGCCTTATTCTTGTTTCTTGGGGTGATGATGGTTAATTTTAAGTGTCAACTTGAATAGGTTGTTGTGCCCTGTCTAGCACACTAGAGTTTGGTGAAATGCTAAGAGTGGGTATTGCTGTGAAGGTATTATTTAGATGTATTAATGTTTAAATTGGATTTTCAGTAAAAGCAGATTTTTCTCCATCCAATCTGAAGGCCGCAAGGGCAAAGATATGTTTCCCAAAGAAAAGGAAATTTGTGTCAAGACTCCAACATAGAAATTCTGCCTGAGTTTCCAGCCTGCTGGCCTGCCCTGCAGTTTTCAGTGGCAAGACTGCAAGCAACATCATCTTGAATTTCCAGCCCACTGACATGCCCTACAAATTTTGAATTTGCTAGCCTCCATAACTGCATGGACCATAACTTTAAATCTGCTGCCCTCTTCCTCCTCTCTCTCCACATATATATCTCCTATCTATTGGCTCTGTTACTTTGGACAATTCTGGGCCACTGTACTTGGTTAATACCAAACTCATTTCTTTCCATCCAAAGGACTAGCAGGTAATTAAAGCATTCTAAAACTTGTCCAGTCCTGCTTCATAGTATCTGTGTGATCTTGGTCAAGTCACAGACATCTCTGTGCATCCATTTACTCAGCCTTTAAATAGGAATAAAGAGCCTTTCTGCATTACCCCCAGAGTAGGGTCCATACAGAGTTGTTCTGTGTTTTCATTGTCACTTATCTGGAGCCCTTGATGTCCTACAAGTGAAGGAGGGGATCTCCTTAAATTTCTCACAGCAGGAATCCACTTAGATGGCACCGATCCTGATTTCCAAATGGATTGGTGCATCTACAAAAGGAAAATGGCATCTACACCATAATGTGAAGACAGCCTGGGAGACGCTCTGGTGGCAGCTCGTGCCATTGTTGCCATTGAAAACCAGGTGGTGTGATGTCACATCCTCCAGGAATGCTGGCCAGCGGGCTGTGCTGAAGTTTGCTGCTGCCCTTGGAGCCACTCTTGCTGCTGGCCGCTTCATTCTTGGAACCTTCCATAACGGGATCCAGGCAGCTCCTGCTCCCAGTACTCACCACCAAGCTTTCCAGAGGCATCTCATGTTAACCTGCCTACCCTTGCTGTGTGTGACAGACTCTCCTCCACTGATGTGGACACAGCCGTCCTGTGCAACCACAGGAAGTAAACCTGAGAGGTCAGGAGGCAGACGCTGGCTGGGATGTTCTGAGTATGTATGGTCCCGGCTCCCGTGGGCTCTCTCAGGAAGTCACAGCAGATCTCTGCTTCCACAGAGATCCTGAGGATACTAACAAGGAAGAGCAGGCCGCTGCTGGAAAGGTTGTGAGCAGAAGAAATTTCAGGCCAAATGCACAACCCCAGTTCTGGAGTTCACTGCTACTCAGCCGGAGGTGGTGTTAGGGTCTGAGCACCTCTGGGTGCTCCTGGCCATTGGTTCCCTGCTGAGGCTGGTCTGCAGCTCCCACCACTCACACCTGAGTGTGGAGATGACTACTGACAAGTCTGAAGCTTTTCTTCCACTGACTCTAAAAAAAGAGAAAGTGGAAATAAGTTTGATGGAAAATAAACAGCTTCTGAAAGCTGCTAATTAAAAGGAATAAAGAGAGTATTTGCTGTTAGGTTATTGTAAGGATTAAATAAGGGTGTACTCGCCACATGGCAAGCATTATATGTGTTTTAGATGAGCATCACCGTCTGCTGATTTGGTGTGTAGACATACAATCATGTCTGTGTGTGGACTGTTGTGGGAGGAGGGGTAGGGGAAAATGCGGAATGCCCTTCATGCTGTTCCTAATTCTGTTTTTCCTGAAGGAATGCATTTGTGTGGTGGTGAAAGAAAGAGCATGAGCATTTGGAGGTAGATAAACCTACCTTCTCCCATCTGCTAGCTTTAGGATTTAAAATAGATGATATACCTTTTTGAGACTCCAGACTTAAGACTCTTAGTTTGACTCTAGCTCAGTAGGAATGGAGGTCTTGAAGTGGGCTCAGCTGAGTCTGGAGAGAATTCACCCTGAAGGAGGAGAAACTGGAGGATGCATGTTTCAATACATTTCCTTGGTCACCATCCTGGGAAACAAGACTTTTGAATGTGAATGCCATGATATGCCATGGGAGTCTTCCCCAATTTTGCCACTAAACGTGTCTGAAATTGCTCAAGATTGGTTGTCATTTAAACCCGGAGAATGGACTCCCTATTGGAAGCCTGATAGAGAGCTCAAAAACTTGGTGTGTAGGGTGGCAAAAGATATCGGGGGGTGGAGGACACGTGGGAAAGATACAGAACAGCTGCCAGATTAGGGTCTTTGATGTGAACAATTGTGGGAAGTTCCATCTGCACACAAGGGCTTGGGGTGGCGGGGGAAGCTCAGGATGTTACTTGGTAGTGGTATCCATTTTCACACACACACAAATTAGGATTTTTTTCCCCCTCATACTTTAGAGCAGTGGTTCTTATCCAGTAGAGATTTTGCCTCCCAGGGGACATTTGGCAATGTCTGGGGTAATTTTTTACTTTCACATCAGGGGTGGGGACTGCTATTATCATCCAGTGGGCATCTAGAGCTGCTAAACATCCTACAATGCTCAGGACCACTCCACAATAAAGTATCCAGCTCAGAATGTCAATAGTGCCCAGGTGGAGAAGTCCTACTCTAGAGGCCCTCCTTCCCTACAGGAAGGAGAAGCAACCCTGGTATATACTGTTAGACTGGTAGTAATAGAAGCATAGTGGTCATACTTCTTTTTCAGGAGAATAGGAGACTCAAATGTGTTTTAGGTATTTCCTGCAAGACAAAATATTTCACTGAATGCCTTGTGTGGTGCTGCGGGTGCTGCTGTACCAAAAGCAGACATTAGATCATTGAGTTGGAAATGATTTTGAGACTAGTTCTCCTCATTGCCTCAGCACAATGGTGAGGTAAAGTCAAGATGGATTCCATAACAGTGAAATAGCTTCCCTGATAAAGTGACCTTGTTTCTCCCCGTTCAGTTGGTACCTTCTGTGTGGTCGCCTGTTGCTCCAGATTTTCTCTCCCCAGTTAGAGGGCAAGCTCAGCGCATTCAAGGGCTCTGGATTCTCCCTTTGTTGGGCCTCCTGCCATTCCTAACAAAGGGCAAGCCCTCAGGAAAGAAATGTTTAATAAAGGAAAGTCACCGGCTAGCTTAATGTAGTCCAACAGGCTGACAACCTGAAAAAAAAAAAATTAGGACAGGAAGAAGAAAACCATCCTCAGTGATGAATGTTCTAAAATTAGTGTCTGCAGTACAGGTATTGTGTCTCCTCAGAATATTAATATGCCCTCAGTGGAATACATCGAGATTTCGCTGGAAAATTAGAAAGGGCAAGGGAAGAGTTTCAGGCTGGAAGGATATTTTGAATATCTTAAGTGATTGAAACAAACAAATTAAAAAATGAATTTGTTATGTTCAGGACCAGATTAATGATAAGGCAGTAAGTTTTAGGTCACCTTTATGGTGGCACATGGGAAAGCCTCAGAGTATTCTTGTGTCCCAGAGAACTGTTCATCAAAATATTTTCCATGTTCTTTGAAGTACAAGGGAGCAAAAAAAAAAAAAAAAAGTATTTCCAATATACTCTGTTAAGAAGGTTGTGACCTGACCTGCTCAAGACCACTTAGTGGCAAAGGCAGCACTAAAACAAATTTTTTTTTTAATTTAATTTTTATTATTTGCCCAAGGGGTACAGGTCTGTGAATCATCA
>LNAC01001160.1:238905-317518 GCA_002007465.1 Ailurus styani | reverse complement strand
GCTGAGCAGAGAGCCCGATGCGGGCCTCGATCCCAGGACGCTGAGATCATGACCTGAGCCGAAAGCAGAGGCTTTAACCCACTGAGCCACCCAGGCGCCCGGATGCCTTTTATTTCTATTTGTTGTCTGATTGCTGAGGCTAGGACTTCTAGTACTATGTTGAATAGCAGTGGTGATAGTGGACAGCCTTGCCGTGTTCCTGACTTTAGGGGAAAAGCTCTCAGTTTTTCTCCATTGAGAATGATATTCACTGTGGGTTTTTTGTAGATGGCTTTGATGACTCTGAGGCATGTACCCTCTATGCCTACACTGTGAAGAGTTCTGATCAAGAAAGGGTGCTGTATTTTGTCAAATGCTTTTTCAGCAGCTATTGAGAGGATAATATGGTTCTTGTTCTTTCTTTTATTAATGTCTTGTATCACATTGATTGATTTGCGAATGTTAAACCAACCTTGCATCCCAGGAATAAATCCCACTTGGTCGTGGTGAATAATCCTTTTTATGTGCTGCTGGATCCTATTGGCTAGTATTTTGTTGAGGATTTTTGCATCCGTGTTCATCAAGGATATTGGTCTGTAATTCTCCTTTTTGACGGAGTCTTTGCCTGGTTTGGGGATCAAGGTAATGCTGGCCTCATAAAAGGAGTTTGGAAGTTTTCCTTCCAATTCTATTTTTTGGAACAGTTTCAGGAGAATAGGTATTAATTCTTCTTTAAATGTTTGGTAGAATTCCCCTGGGAAGCCGTCTGGCCCTGGGCTCTTGTTTGTTGGGAGATTTTTGATGACTGCTTCAGTTTCCTTACTGGTGATGGGTCTATTCAGGTCTTCAGTTTCTTCCTGGTTCAGTTTTGGTAGTTTATATTTCTCTAAGAATGCATCCATTTCTTCCAGATTGTCAAATTTGCTGGTGTAGAGTTGCTCATAATATGTTCTTAGAATTGTTTGTATTTCTTTGGTGTTGGTTGTGATCTCTCCTCTTTCATTCATGATTTTATTAATTTGAGTCCTTTCTCTTTTCTTTTGGATAAGTCTGGCCAGGGGTTTATCAATCTTATTAATTCTTTCAAAGAACCAGCTCCTAGTTTCATTGATTTGTTCCACTGTTCTTTTGGTTTCTATTTCATTGTTTTCTGCTCTGATCTTTAGGATTTCTCTTCTCCTGCTGGGTTTAGGCTTTCTTTCCTGTTCTGTCTCCATCTCCTTTATGTGTAGGGTTAGGTTGTGTACTTGAGAACTTTCTTGTTTCTTGAGAAAGGCTTGTGTTGCTATATAGTTTCTTCTCAGGACTGCTTTTGCTGTGTCCCAAAGATTTTGAACAGTTGTGTTTTCATTTTCATTTGTTTCCATGAATTTTTTTAATTCTTCTTTAATTTCCTGGTTGACCCATTCATTCTTGAGTAGGATATTCTTTAGCCTCCATGTATTTACGGTCTTTCCAACTTTCCTTTTGTGGTTGAGTTCTAGTTTCAGAGCATTATGGTCTGAAAATATGCAGGGAATGATCCCAATCTTTTGGTACCTGTTGAGACCTGATTTGTGACCCAGAATATGGTCTATTCTGGAGAATGTTCCATGTGCACTGGAGAAGAATGTGTATTCTGTTGTTTTGGGATGGAATGTTCTGAATATATCTGTGATGTCCAACTGGTCCAGGGTGTCATTTAAAGCCTTTATTTCCTTGTTGATCTTTTGCTTCGATGATCTGCCCATTTCAGTAAGGGGGGTGTTAAAGTTCCCTACTATTTTTTATTATTGTCAATGCGTTTCGTTGATTTTTGTTATTAATTGGTTTATATAATTGGCTGCTCTCATGTTAGGGGTGTAGATATTTATGATTGTTAGATCTTGTTGGACAGATCCTTTAAGTATGATATAATGCCCTTCTTCATCTCTTATTATATTCTTTGGCTTAAAATCTAATTTATCTGATATAAGGATTGCTACTCCATCTTTCTTTTGCTGTCCATTGGCATGGTAAATTGTTTTCCACCCCCTCACTTAAATCTGGAGGTGTCTTTGAGTGTAAAATGAGTTTCCTGTAGACAGCATATCGATGAGTCTTGTTTTTTATCCATTCTGATACCCTGTGTCTTTTAGTTGGGGTATTTATTCCATTTATATTCAGAGTAACTATTGAGAGATATGAATTTAGAGCCATTGTATTGCCTGTAAAGTGACTGTTACTGTATATTGTGTCTCTTCCTTTCTGGTCTCTGTTTCTTTTAGGTTCTCTTTGCTTAGAGGACCCGTTTCAATATTTCCTGTAGGGCTGGATTGATGTTTGCAAATTCCCTTAGTTTTTGTTTGTCCTGGAAGCTTTTTATCTCTCCCTCTATTTCAATGACAGCCTAGCTGGATATAGTATTCTTGGCTGCAGATTTTTCTCATTTAGTGCTCTGACTATATCATGCCAGTTCTTTCTGGCCTGCCAGGTCTCTGTGGATAGGTCTGCTGTCAGTCTAATATTTCTACCATTGTATGTTATAGACCTCTTGTTCTGAGCTGCTTTCAGGATTTTCTCTTTGTCACTAAGACTTGTAAGTTTTACTATTAGATGACAGGGTGTGGACCTATTTTTATTGATTTTGGGGGGGTTCTCTGTGCCTCCTGGATTTTGATGCTTGTTCCCTTTGCCAAATTTGGGAAATTTTGTACTATAATTTGCTCCAACAGACCTTCTGCCCCTCCCTCTCTCTCTTCTTCTTTTGAGATCTCAATTCTTCTAGTATTATTTTGTCTTATGGTATCACTTATCTCTCGAATTCTCCCCTCATGGTCCAGTAGTTGTTTGTCTCTCTTTTCCTCCGCTTCTTTATTCTCTGTCATTGGTCTTCTAAATCAGTAATTCTCTCTTCTGACTCACTTATCCTAGCAGTAAGAGTCTCCATTTTTTATTGCACCTCATTAATAACTATTTTGATTTCAACTTGGTTAGATTTTAGTTTTTTATTACTCCAAAAAGGGTTTTTATTTCTCTAGAGAGGGATTCTCTATTATATTCCATACTTTTCTCGAGCCCAGCCAGCACCTTGCTAGTAATCATTCTGAACTGTAATTCTGTCATATTACTAATGTCTGCTTTGATTTGGTCCCTAGCCATCGTTACTGCCTCTTGTTCTTTTTCTTTTTGGTGATTTTTTCCACCTTGTCATTTTATGCAGATAAGAATAGATGGATGAGAGAACAAAATACTAAAGTGTAGCAATGACCCTAGAAAAATATCCACTTACCTAATCAGAAGAGATCTGAAACTGGGTGGAGAAGAACGAGGGAAAAAACCAAAAACCTAAAACCAAAAACAAACAAAAAACAAATAAAAGAAAATAAAACAAAACCCTATATCTATATCGATATCTATATTATCTATTTCTGTTTCTATATCTATCTCTGTCTCTATCTCTATATCTGTCTCTATCTCTGTCTATATCTATGAGACTGGTGAATTGAACATACCTTATATGTATACAAAAAATAAGGTTAAATACAATGAAGGGATAAAATATGACTATAACAATGAAAATTTAAGAAAGATTAAAATGTGTTGATAAGATATAATAGTTAAAAAATGTTAAAATAGGAAAGAGGAAAAAAGTTAAAAGAAAAGAGTAAGAAAAGAACATAAAATTCAAAGAATTTAACTTTGAACGACTAAGAGATCATGGGGAAAAAGCCATGAATTCTGTTTACATAACATCCTTTTAATCACCAGTGTAGATTAAGTTTATTCTGCTCTGGAGACTGTATTGTCACTGTAGGTTTATTTTTATTTTTTTAATAGATTTTATTTATTCATTTTTGTAAGATAGAAAGAGAGAGAGAGAGAGAGAGAGAGAGAGAGAGAGAGAGAGAGAGAGAATGTGTGGAGTAAGGGGCAGAGACACAAGAAGACTCCCCGTTGACCCCATGTGGGACTGTGTCCCAAGACCTGGGGACCATGACCAGAGCCAAAGACTTTTAACGGACTGAGCCACCCAGGAACCCAACTGTAATTGTATTTTTAAAAAATCCATCACATTTTGAGGATTTTAAATCTTACCATCCTGGCTTTTGTCCTTCTGTCTTAGCAAGGTCTCCCTCATGAACATTTATAGGCAGTCTGATTATAAAGAGAAAAAGTCTATGCCAGAGTGTGAAGCAAGGCCTTGGACTACTGCATGCCACTTGGCCTTGAAATTATTTCCCATACTCTTTCTTCACTGGATGTCATTGATTCCCTTTATCATATTTGTACCACCTGACTTCAATAGCAATAACCACATATGATAACTGACCATCTACTTTGTGCCATGCACTGTATTCTCTCCTGGAGAGAGAAAAAAATTTGGCAGAAAACCACCATTTAATGGTTTCATAATTCCCTATAGGTGCTGTGAAGTGCATCAGTTGAGATGCAAAAAATTTATATATTTTTTCAAAGGCAGAATGGTGTAAAGCAGACTTTTTCTATTTCAACAGTATTGATACTTTGGGTCTGATAATCCTTTGTTGTAAGTGCCTGCTGTATGCATTATAGGATGTTTATCAGCATCTTGAGCCCATGCTCACTAGATGTCAATAGTACCCTTCCCCAAAGTGGTAACAGCCAAACATGTCTCCAGACATTGCCAAATATTCCCTTGAGGGCACAGTTGGTCCTGGATCAGAATCACTGGTATAAAGGCTAGAGTGTTAGCTTAGGTTTCAGGACTTCAGTAAAGTAACTAAGTCTTTCTGTTCCTTATCTTAAAAATTAGGAGGAATAATAGTTACCTTGTAGGATTGTTGTATGGATTGAATAATATAATGTATATAAAAGCCGCAAACAAGGTGCCTGGCACACTGCTCTCCTGTAGTATGATGGTGGTAATAATAAAGGAAGGTTCATAGCTCAGTGTGAGGACATAGGAGAGGATAGCTCTCTCTCTCTCTTTTTTTTCTTTCCTTGCTCTTATTTTTCCACTTCCTAACTTAAACTTTAATTTAATTTAATTTAATTTATTTATTTTTAAAGATTTTTTTTGTTATTTGACAGAGACAGACACAGCAAGAGAAGGAACACAAGCAGGGGGAGTGGGAGAGGGAGAAGCAGGCTTCCCACTGAGCAGGGAGCCGGATGCTGGGCTCGATACCAGGACCCCGGAATCATGATCCAAGCCGAAGGCAGCCACTAAATGATTGAGCCACCCAGATGCCCATTTATTTTATTTTAGAAAAATATTTTATTTATTTATTTATCAGTAAGAAAGAGCGAGCACAAGCAGGGGAACAGCAGGAAGAGGGAGAAGCAGACTCCCTGTTGAGCAAGGAGCCTGGTGCGGGACTGGATCCCAGGACACTGGGATCTTGAGCTGAGCTGAAAGGAGATGCTTAACCGACTGAGCCACCACCCAGGCATCCTTAAACTTGAATTTTAAAAAAGTAGACTGGGAGAAGTTCAAAGGACTAATAAGCAAGTGGAATTTGCTTGAGTGTCCTTATGTGAATGAATGGCTAGAATGCTGGATGCTTATGTAACTGGACACTTAGTCATTCATGTGTTCACTCATCCATTATCTGTTCACTGGAAACATTTACTGAGTGTCTGCTCTGGATTCCTTTCTGCCTTTCTGCTCTCCAGTCCCTTGGGTCAGTTCCTTGACTATCTCATGGTCCTTCCTATCTCAAGGCTTTTCCATACTCTCTTTCCTCTGCCTAGAGGCACTCATTGTACATCACTCCTATTTATTGTTGAGATCTCAGAAATTTAGCTTTTTCAGAGCTAGGTTTGCTAGCCATCCCCACCTGCACTCCATCCCAGTTGGAAGTAGAGCCTACAGTTTTGAGACCTGAAAGCCCCTGAATTACTGTACTAGATCAGGACTTGTTTTTCCCACTCAACCGTAAGTCTTGTCAGGGTAGCAGTGGTGTCTGTGTTTCTCAGCACAGTGCTAAGCACGTAATGAGCATAATGAGTGTGTGGTACATGCTTTCCGGTAAATTGCTGACTGGCTGACTGAATGAGCGAACAGGTACTAGGCATAGCTCAGGTTCCCTCTGGCTCTTCTTGCAGTGTTCTGAAACTGCTGGGCTCACGTTCTCTCTGCCCTGTCTCAGGAATGATGAGCACTTGCTGGGCAGGTTGTCTGAAGTTGTGAGTGAGGTCCTCTGGTCATAGGAGGGAGGGTGAGATGGCACTGAGAGGGTGGACAGGAAGGCCTAGCCTTCTGCGAAAGTGGGGTGTACAAGCCTCTTTGAAGGTAGCCGCCATCTCCATCCGGGGCTTCAGCAACTTTGGCTATGGAATAAAAATTATCCCCTTGCTGCCCACCTGATGCATGCGCTTTTTGTTTTACCATTTAAAGCTAAAATCCTTCTTTATCACTTTCTAGTTCTTTGCCTTAGGATGTGGTGACTTTTAATTCTCGAACGTATTTTTTCTATGCAAAACAGCTTTCCCTGAGCTGGTCAGGGGTTAGGTTAGCCTTTCTGTTGGCTTCTTGGTGGAGGCATGGTTGGTGGGATGGCGTGGGAAGTAATGGCCAAATATGTTTTTAATGTCCATAGAATTTATTTTCTAAGTCTATAAGAAGCAAATTTAAAATATGCATATTTGTTTAACAGTCCTTAGGCTGCTGAGAAGATTAGAATTAAAAAAAATAAATAAATGAAAGCAGGAAGCCTTTATCTGGGCTTGCAGTGTGCACAGTGAAATATCAACCACTTGTCTCCTATGAATACTTGCCTCGCTCTGCATGGGCTGAGAGTTTCTGCTGACTTGTGGCAATGACACTTTCGGGTTCACCAAAAGAGAGGTGTCTTGCTTGTTTCTCTGGTGAATGTGAAGCAAGGCCTCATTCCCATTATCCCTGCTGCCCACCGACTCTGAAAATACATCTTGTCGCACCAGGCCGGAGGCCAGTGGTGCAACATAATGCAGTACATTGTAAAGCTAAAGACTGAAACTCAGTGCGAATATTTATTTGTCATTTTGGAAAGCTTGCTCCTTTTTCCTGTGTCTGAGTTTGGAAACAAAGACTGAAGACCAGCCTAGAGTGGGGAAGTGAGGAGAGAGAGGAGAGATGGAGAGAGAGGTGATGTATGTATGCCTCCATCCATTCCCTTGATTGCTGATCCAGTTCAGACGAAAGGGTCTATTTCCCACCCCATTCCCAGAGGCCGGTGACTGTGAGGTAAAGGCAACTACAAGTGAATCTCCAGGGCCGCTTTCAGCATCATATATTAGAGGTATCGTCTCTGGTTGAGATTTTCATTTCTCTGTTTATAGCAACCTGGAATTAGACTTGTTTTGTTATTCACAACAGTTGTTTGTACAGTGGTCTCAATAATTAAACCAAAATGTCACTACATCCATATGCCTTCCCATATCTTATTTCCTTGTGAAAGGTTTATCTCATAGGATGTACCCCAGTTTCAGTCAGGTTCTGCTTTGCCTTGGGGAAAAGAAACACAGAAAAACAACTTGTCTTTTCAAATGTTTCACATAAACTGTGTAACAATTAAAATTATTTATATACAACTATGACACAGAAGTAATGAGATGATTAAAATATTCTTAATGAGTTTACATTTTCCAATTGTTTGACTTGATGTAGCAATACATATTTATGACTTTAATTATTGTTTTGGCCTCAGAAAATGTCTTTTTTAAAGATCAGCAGGGTTCATGAGAGAGTTGATAGGTTGACTTGTTGACTTCTTGATTCTTTCCTTAGACTATTAGCAATTAGAATAACATGCTGTGGTTGGGAAATAATTTAACAGATTTATTTACACGTGTTATGGGCTTTAGAAAACTATAATGCTAAGGTCTCTTCTTTTTTTTCTTTTTAAAGTACTCTTTAAGCCCACAGGGTCTGGTGAGTGCAATACAATCCATGTAGCATTAGAGGCAGTGAACTTGTATCTGGGGCAAGAGTTTTATCTCTTCCCCTCTCTTTATCTCATTCTTATCTTGGTAGATGAGAGGGGACTCCAAGAAGTGGAGGCTAATCCCACCATTTGTGCTCTGGCACCTGCTTCCCCCCAGGGACTCAGTTCATCACTTATTCCTCTGGTCTATTTCTCCAACTTCTGCCACTCCTTTTCTCTTAGTAGAAAACTCCAGTCCTTCCATGAGTATAAAACAAAATCATAAGAAACTCCTTCCTTTACCTTATTTTGCTAATTCTCCATCTCTTGCCCTCTCTCTTTTTCTTCACTTTTTTAAAAACAATATTTTATCTATTTATTTGACAGAGAGAGCACAAGTAGGGGGAGTGGCAGGCAGAGGGAGAAGCAGCCACCCCACTGAGCAGGGAGCCCAGTGCGGGATATCTGGATCCCAGGACCCTGGGATCATGACCTGAGCCAAAGACAGACACTCAACTGACTGAGCCACTTAGGCACCCCTATCTCTTCACTTTTTTTTTTTTTTTTAAGATTATTTATTTATTTATTTGACAGAGAGAGATTACAAGTAGGCAGAGAGGCAGGCTGAGAGAGAGGAGGAAGCAGGCTCCCCGCTGAGCAGGGAGCCCAATGCGGGGCTCGATCCCAGGACCCTGAGATCATGACCTAAGCCGAAGGCAGAGGCTTTAACCCACTGAGCCACCCAGGCGCCCCCTTTCCCTTCACTTTTAAGTTGTCTTTCCCCACCTCATTTATTCCTTAACCTGTTCTCTGTGGAAAAGGCCCTCAAGGCCCTCCCTGGATCGCAGTGGTCTCCATCCAAGGGAGACTTCTCAGTCCTAATGTTATTGCTTTTTGTGGCAAGAGTTCATATTGAAATCCTAAAGCTCTTTGTGTTTGTGAAACCACATCTTCCTGGTTTCACTTCTCTTCTGTATTTCTTCTACTCAGCCTTAAATTGTTGTTCCTCAGGATTCTCATTTATGTCTTCTTCTCTTTGGCCATTTATGTATATTTTGTAAATGATTTAATCAGGCTAAGAGTTACTCTTGGTCATGATTGCATGACTGGGAGTGAGAATATTTGGAAGGAAGAATATAACATTTAGAGTCAAATCCATCTGTAGAATTTTGGTTCTACCATTTACCAACCTTTACTCTAATAACTCCCAGCATCTTTTGTCCATAATGTTCTCCTGAAATCTAGTTGTGCCTAGCTGTCATTGGAAATCTCCAGTAAGATGACTCACAGGCATAGAAACTAATCATATATGAACTAATACTCGGTTCTTGGTCCAGCTCTACCTTCAGCTCTTCTCTTTATTCTGTTTTCCTTCCCTTAATGAAGGGTACTCTCAGATGTTTAGGAACCATGTTGCCCATTCCTTATTTCTCTCCTTTTTTGCTAATTTTATATAATGTTAATCAATATATCCATTCCTTTCCATCTTTATCTCCACTTTAGGTCATCGTTACCACTTTAGGTCCAGCCTCATTAACCAACCCTGGATTATTGACTTGATGTAGCAATACATCATATTTATGATTTTAGTTATTGTTTTGGCCTCAGAAAATGTTTTTTAAAGAGCAGCAGGATTCATGAGAGAATTGATTGCCGACTTGTTGACTTCTTGATTCTTTCTTTAGACTATTAGAAATTACAATAACATGCTATGGTTAGGAAATAATAAAACAAATTTATTTACACACATTATGGGCTTTAGAAAATTAAAATGTTATGGTCTCTTCTTTTTTCTTTTTTAAGTAATTTTTAAGTCCATGGGGTCTGGTATTCGTAAGGGTCTATCTGTCTCCATTCTAGGTTTCCCCCCAGTCTTTACAATTCTCTACAACACTGACAAAAATAGCATTTCTAAAGCACACATCCTTCAAAATATCTCATTTACTTTGTGGAAACAATTTAACTTCCTTAGTAAGAGCACAGCACTATTCATGAATGCTCTTTGCCTTTTTCTACAGCCATTCCTTAACTATTGCCTGGTGGTGGTTGTCTATATTGAACTCCATGTGTTTCCAAGAATTTCCATACTTTCTTTCATCTTTATGGCTTTACACTAAAATCTACTTTTATAAGGAATGTCCTCCCTCTCACTTTTTACCTGCGTAATACCTGCTTCTATTTCAAAATTCAGTTATGTTGTGGGAATATAAATATAAAATGATGCAGCCTCAATACAGAACAGGTTGGGTCCTCAAATAGTTAAATGTAAAATTATCACATGACCCAGCAATTCCACTCAAATATATATATCATAAGAATTGAAAACCAAGACTCAAACAGATACTTGTACAGGAATGTTCATTGCAGCATTTTTCACAATAGTGGAAAGGTGGAAACAACCCAACTGTCCATTCAACAGATGAATAAACAAACTAAACTGGCATATCCATACAGTGGAGCATTATTCAGCCATAAAAAGGAATGAAGTTCTAGTACATGCTGCAGCATGGATGAACCTTAAAAACACTGTGCTGAGTGAAATGAGCTAGTCATAGAAGGACAAATGTTATATGTATATTTTGAGATATAAAATATTAGAGTAAGCAAATTCGTAGAGAAGAAAATAGATCCAATTTTACTAGGGACTTAGGGAGGAGAAATGGGAAATCATTGCTTAATTGGTGCACTGTTTCTGTTCGGGGTGATGAAAAAATTTAGGAAATAGATAATGTTGTGATGGCTGAACAAAAATGTGGTTGCAGTAATGCCACTGAATTTCACTAAAATTTGTTTCCCAGAAGTTCTCATTCATTGCTAGTGGGAATGCAAAGATGGTACAGCCACTTTGGAAGACAGTTCGGCAGTTTCTTTCTTTTTTTTTCTTTTTCTTTTTTTCTATTTAAAGATTTTATTCATTCATTTGCAAGAGTGAGAGAGAGATCAGGAGAGTGAGGAGGGCCAGAGGGAGAAGCACACTCCCACTGAGCAGGGAGCCCAACATGGGGCTCAGTCCTGAGACTCAGGGATCATGACTTGAGCTGAAGACAGACTCTTAACTGACTGAGCCACCCCGGCACCCCCACTTTGGCAATTTCTTACAAAAGTTTCTTTCTCACTATATGATCCAGCAGATTTACTCCTTGACTCAAATGAGTTGAAAATTTATGTCCACACGAGTATTAATTGCAGATTTATTCATAATTGTCAAAACCTGAAAGCAACCAAGATGTTCTATAAAAGGTAAATAGATTAATAAACTGGTACATCCAGCCAGTAGAATATCATGTATCACCGAAAAGAAGTAAGTTATCAAGCCATGAAAAGACATGGGAGAACTTTAAGTGCATATTACTAAGTGAAAGAAGCAGTCTGAAAAGCCTGTGTACTTCATGAATCTAACCATATGTCATTCTGGAAATGGTACAATTACGGAGATAGTAAAAGGAACAGTGGTTGCCAGGGGTCATGGAGGAGAAAATGATGAATAGATGGAGCTCAGAAAATTTTTAATACAGTGAAACTACTGTGTATGATCTTATAATGGTGGATACATCTTATTATATATTTGTCAAAACCCATATAATGCACACTGCAAAGAGTAAACCTGAATGTAAACAATGGAGTTTGGGTGATAGATTCAATATCAAATATACCACTCTGGTTCAGGATTTTGATAGAGGGGGAAACATTCTGTATGTGGGGGGACAGGGAGTATGTGGGAAATTTCTGTATCTTCTGCTTGATATTGCCCTGAAGCCAAAACACCTCCAAAAAATGAAGTCTATTAAAAAATTATTTCTTTCAGCTTCTACCCTCTGCCTTTGGATTAGCTTCTTCTCTCCAACTAGAACCTTTCTTCAGTGTTCCGCCAGCCCAGTGGGACAAACCAGCAAAACCCCTGCTGATACTATCCTACCTTACTGGTTTATCTCACTCTCCTGTTTCTTATGCAAACATCTTAGTAGGAGTCTGTGCTCCTTGGCTTCACTTCCTTCTTTCCCTTTGAAGCCTCAGTCATCATCAGTCCTTCCTACACATTGTTGACTGCATTACTTTGGTCCTTATCTTACCTGACCTCTTGTCAGAATTGGTGCTTTGTACTAATCTTAAGAACTGCCTTTGCCTTGTTTTTTTTTTTTTTTCCGTATCCTCTCCCCTTAAAAATTCTCCCCTCTTCAAAATTCTCTTCTGCATCCCTCTAATGTTGCTCTCCACCCGAGGCTGTGTCTGTAACCCCCCTTCTTTTACACTACTATTTCACCCACATTAGCAACAACTTGAACCTGCTTTTTTTTTTTTAAAGGAATCCTTATATACAAATTATTCTCAAATCTCCATCTTTGCCCTTAATTTCTCCTTTTGTGTGAGACTCCAGCTTCCTCCTGATGATTGACCTTTCCACCTTGAGGCTCTGCATTTGCTTTGAATTCAACATGTTTAAACCTGATTTCAATATCTGCTCTTCCCACACAGCCTGTTCACCTGCCTCTGGTCACTATCTCCTAATGTCTCAGCATCACCCTGACTCCTAAGCTTGTGGTGAAGGTTCAGTGAGTCATATGTGAATGTGTTGAGCATAGGTCCTGACAAAATATTTAGATCTCAAGAAATGTACCCTATTATTACTATTGTTATTCTTATCTCAGTGAGAGGTTTCACTGAACCACTACCCAAGCCAAGTATTTCAAAGTCATCCCAAATCTCACCACCTGTCCCAAGCCCCTCCTTTTCTTCCATAACCAAGTAAATCACAAGATCTGGCCTTTGCCTACTTGTCGAGGCTGCGTCTCCATCACTACCTGCATCGTGAGTTGTGTTCTAGTAGAACTCAGATGTTTGTCTTTTTTTTTTTTAAAGATTTTATTTATTTATTTCACAGAGAGAGAGAGATCACAAGGAGGCAGAGAGGCAGGCGGGGGGTGGGGTGGGGAAGCAGGCTCCCCGCCAAGCAGGGATCCTGATGCGGGCCTCGATCCCAGGACCCTGAAATCTGACCTGAGCCGAAAGCAGAGGCTTTAACCCACTGAGCCACCCAGGCGCCCTGATGTTTGTCTTTTTAAAAATTCCCTCTCTCTCCTTTTTTCCTGTGCAGTCCCTTATGCCTGGAGTGATCTTCCTTTTTCTCTTTTTTAATTATGTTTTTATTTATTTGACAGAGAGAGAGAGAGATCAGAAGTAGGCAGAGAGGCAGGCAGAGAGAGAGGAGGAAGCAGGCTCCCTCTCCACTGAGCAGGGAGCCCAATGTGGGCCTCGATCCCAGGACCCTGAGATCATGACCTGAGCCGAAGGCAGAGGCTTTAACCCACTGAGCCACCCAGGTGCCCCCTTTTTCTCTTTACCTGCTTCATTTTCTACCGATTCTTCAGTTCAGCATCATCTCCTTCAGGGAGTCTTCTTTACCTCTCAATCCTTAGTTTGATTTGGATGCCTGTTTTCTGATTTAACACAGTGTGTTTTGCTTTGCTGTAGTATGCACAGCCTTCCACACTGGACTGTGAGTTTCAAGAACTATGTCTTTTTCATATTTGTTTTCCTTTCACCCAGCAGAGTGCCTGGCATATATTGTGTGTTCAGTAAATATTGGTTGAATTAAACTAAACTTAACTCAGATTAGACATTGAGTGATAACCTTGAAACCTTATGCTGTATCTCCTCATACGTTTCAGGTCCCACCTCTTTTGAGTTATAGAACTGTAGATAAATCCTCATTACATGTTCATGTTAGAGTCCATGTGTTTTTGACAGTTAAGAAGAAGGCCTTTTCAGATGTTATATTCCCATTTTGAACTTGAGATCAAAGCATCAAAATGTATATTTAACCTGGTGCAAAATTTGACAGGTTCTAGAAGAGAGTACCCAGAATCCATATACTCCTTTAATCAAGAAGTACTACTGCATGTGGCCTTTTTACAAAAATCTGGTTTGCCATTTTTCCATACTCACAACTATAGTAAAGCTCAATATGCTAATACTAGAAAACCTGGAGATGTACAGAGGAAACAAAACCAAAGGTAACTACTGTTAAAGTTTAGCGTATGATCTCTCAGGATTTTCCATAGTTTTTCTTTATAAAAATGCTACAATTTACGTACGGTTTGAAGCCTGTTTTATTTTTCTCTTAGCAATATAAGACAAACATTTTCCACGTTAATAAAGATTTGGCTCTAATGCTATTTTTAATTGTCTACTTGGTATTTTATTATGTGGATATAATCTTTTACTGTTAGACATTAAAGCCATTTCCAAAAATTGTAATGGAAAATTTTATGCACGTATTTTTGCTGTATTATCTATATAGATATTTGTGTGATAGGGTACCTAAATACATATATTAAGCATGGAGCTTAACCATACAAATATATTTTAACCCACTGAGCCACCCAGGCGCCCAATATACAAATATATTTTAAAATGTTATCTTTTTTATGTGGATGTGTGATTTGGAATACTGACAAAAAAAAAGACACAATGATTTCATGTCTTCCAGTTCTGCAGCTGAGATGAAAATAATACCTTGTTTTGCAGATTTCTGGTGCTAATTTGCAAGTGATTCATTTTTGTAGGATTGGTAATACTTGTTACTTTATAGTCCTCAAGGTTTTACCCATAAAATGGAACAAATAGTACTCTAACCTTTGTGGAAGACAAGAAAGTGTCTTAAAGCAGCTAGAAGAATGATGCCACATATAGTTTTCGTGGATATCATAGTCTGATTTTTCTCATTATTCTTCCTTACTGTGATTTTATTTGGTATTGTTATCTTGCTCCTCTCCCCCCCACCCCAGACCATCTTATCATAAATGAATGATGAATTCTAAGTAAAATTTCCTTTTTCTTGGTGTCTGTTGTATGGGGTTCTTTTTATATATATAAGGCAACATTTTGTGCTAGACAGAGACACATAATAATAAATATATTTCAAAATTACATTTCAAAATGAGCTGTTGTTTCAAAGTGAAACTTAAAATATGGGAAGTCTCTGAAGTGGAGGAAAAGATGAAATGGCTTAAATGAGATGTGGCCACCACAGGGGACATTCCACTTCATAGAAGTCCCAGAAATCTCAATGAAATCACTACATAATTTACACATGTTCATAAATAATCCATCTCAACCTTTTTCTTTAAGGATCCACTTTTCAAGTACATAAACTAAGCAATACTGGTGACCCACCTCCACCATGAGATGGGGGAAATATATTTCAAGTTTAAAAAATGACTTCATGGATTGTGGTTAATGGAATATTTGCCAGTTTCCCTATTGAGGCCAAAGGGACATTAGAAAATGCACACCCTTTGATCATTTATTAATGTACCATGCTATGAGCCTGTTCAAATCATTTTTGCATTCAGGAATTGGCTTATGAGGGTGGAAGAAGCTTGAGAGAATGGTTGAACCCTATTTTGAAAAATGCTTTTACCATCCTAGTTGAACTGTGCTACATAATCCTAGCCCTTGCTATAATTAGACACAGGTATCACGATTACAACTCCAGTTTTATTAGTGGGATAAAAAGTAGCAGAGGAGATAAAGGGTAGTGTTTTTTTCCTTGAATGATTCAAAGTCTGCATAAGGGGAGGGAACACTAGGGTCTGATGCAGAATCCTAACCATCCCACCATCCTGCATTCCAAGCTCCAGAAGTAACTTCAAGTATTAAAGAACACAGATTTCCCTCCATTGATGGATGAGGGTCTTGCCTTAGCCAAGAAAGGAGCCTCACATGTGCCTGAAAACTGGGGATTAGCCCTGTGGTGACCAGACATGCTCGTCCCTATCTTCTGTGTGAGTTATTCTACGGGTGAAGAGATCATTCATCATCAGTGAAAACACAGTTCACTTCAGTTTTCCAACACACAGGATTGGTCTCCCAAATGTGCACATCTGGAAATCTTATCTTGGCCTGCATAATGACCAGTGTTTAAGCATAATCTGTGTGTAAGTGAATTCAGCTGAAAGGGAGTTTGCCTTTCAGCTTTTGCTGTCTGAAGCCTTGGCACTATCGAGCTCTCTTCTGTTTTATCGTCTGCACAAGAAAATTAATAGGGGCTGGACAAGAGGCTCTAAACTGATGATTTTTACAAATAATATGGCTGTACTTCTTGCCATAAAATTGTATAGAGTGTATAGTACCACTGGATAGCTCAGCACCTTTCAAGGCTGTGAGTCAGCTTTTGTGGGGTTTTGGACTAGAATGTCTTTGGATTTCAGGGATGCATGTTCATAAGGAAGGGTGGCTATTGCAGGAGGGCTGAGAATTTGTGCTCTTTGTGTATCATGGTGAAAGAGCGTTCCAGCTGTCTTGTGTAGATTATCTCAATCCCTGTATGGTCTTGAGACATTATTGCCTAGATTTATAGATGACAAACCTGATATTCAAAGGGTGAAGCGACATGTGTAAGAAGTGGTATAACAGAGATTGAAGCCTATTTCTGTAACTTCATGAGCTTTCCTTATCATTTCTTTCACAAACATTGTCTATGGAGCTCAATACTCCCATCAGGGAGCATTTGTTGACTTTTTTCTTTTGTTAAACTGCTGGAGGAAATGATTGGAAGACCATCTCTGCCAGTGGAGAGACCTACCTGGTATGAATGGAAAAACCATTTGGAAATCCATGGAGGGCAGCTTCTGCCTTGCCTCATAGTAGATGACATCACTGAGCAGCCAAACCGAAGGAATCACTCTCTGTGCCTACCTCTTGAGTTCCAAGGGGCTTCCATGGGGACAGTTATGGGTAGCCTTATTGTTGTTTGAAGCAGTGCAATGAGTGGTTTCCATCCCAAGCCCCTTTCTAACCAGAGCCACTTGTCATCTTGTCTGTGGTTTGCAGAGGTCCTATGCCTTTATTGGAAGTGCAGAGTCCCTGAACAACAACAGGTTAAAATGGAAAGAAATACCACTTCTGGAGGGAATTCTGTTACTTCTTGCTGTCTCTGCACCTTTAGAGAACTGGGAATGTTTTAGTGTTATCAGAATGTTATTCATTGTATTGCTTTAGTTAAGAGCTTGGGCTCTACAGTCGGGCAGATCTGAGTTTAAGTTGTGGCTCTGCTCTAAGTGCTGTCACCGTGGCGAGTTGTTGACCCTCCTGGAGCTTCTTCTTTATCTGTAAAATGGAGACACTCATAATTCCTTACCTTACAGGATGATTTTGAAGGTCAAATAAGAGAGCGATCGTAAAGCAGTTAGCACAGTGCCTGACAATGTTGATGTTGTTATTTTTATTTTTAAATATGAATTCAAGTGCTTCCAGAAAACATTTATGAAAATATTAAGCAAAAAAAGCAGAATCTCATGCTCACTGTTGTTGAAACTATATAAAAATATGAATGACTACAGATGAAGGCAAAAGAGCTCAAACATTTAGACCCTGACCTTTAGAATCTGACAGGCCTGGGTTCAAAACTTGGCCGAAATTGTCACACACAGATCACTGTGTGTGATCTTGGAGATTTTCTTCCTCTACCATTCTAAGCCTCACTTTTCTTATTTGCAAAGTGGAATTAATTATAATTCTAGTATCCTCAGGATGCTCTAAAGATTAAATGAGATAGGTCCTATGTAGTTCTTAGTACAGTGCCTGACACAGCAAGGTATCAATACACATTAAATACTGCAAGGCAATAAATATATCTGTGCTAGTGCAATGAGATTATCAGAATTTTAATTTAAAATTTCTCAGATACTATTTTTACACATATCATTTCAGTACAAATGTGGGAACCCTTTCCTAGGAACAGTGCAATTCAAGTCTGCCCTTAGAATTAGGATTCAAAATGTTATTTATGATTTCAATATTTACAACTCCTGACTCTTGTGATCATTTTTAGTGGATATGGCCTGAAAATATGCAAGGAAGTCTACCTTGTGACAACCCAGACTGAAGATGACAAATCAAAGGAAGCAAAAAGAGGAAATGAATTATTCTTTGTACATATGGAAACATGATTGGTGTTTGGGAGTATACTTTTCCAGATGAGGAAGTTGAATTATAATGAGAACCTCATTCGGTTCCCTGTGGGAAGAGGGAAGACAGGGCCATCCTTGTGAATGGAAAAGTGAAGGAAGCAGGGTGATGATCCCAGTAATGTCGTCACTATCGGTTAGGCCCACTGAGGTCCCATGAGATGCGTGTGCTTCTCTGTCTCCAAGCCTGTCACATGGAATCCGTGTGTCAGAGCCAGGAGTGACCTTAGCAAACACCTTGTCAACCCTTCTCATTTACAGGGTAGTGAAGTGAATTGCCCCTTTGTGCAGCTGATAAGTGGAGTAACCGCTGCTTAAACTGTCTCTCACAGCTCCTCGTCCAGCTCTCTGTCCACGCGTGGGCAGGTTTGACGAAACTGCCTTACGGAGGGAGGTGCAATGAGTAAAGAAATTTAGTGTGAGAATCTAGGACATTTCCTGAACTTCTCTGAACGTCAGTTGCCGCAACTGCTCTGGGCTGAAAGGATTGCATTAGAGAAGTCTCCATATAGCATCAGCTGTATAATAATAAAAATGAACAAATGTTGAGTGCTTACCATGGGCTGGGTATTACTCTAACTGCTATTTTACATGAGCATCTCATTTAATCTTCATAACTCTGCAAAATAGGTACTATCATCATTCCCATTTTATAGATATTATAACTAAAGCTTGAAGATGTAAAATTAAGTTTCCAGAGTCACATAATTAGAAGGGGGTAGAGTAAAATTTTAGAGGGGTTCTGACTCCAAATTCCACATTCCCCATTGCTGTGGAATTCTACCTCCCTCATCTGTACTCCATACGTGGAAGCCACTCCTATCATGGCCAGCTTCACACAAGTACTCTGACAATCTAAATGATAATGTCATTGTTTTATGGTGGGAATTTTTTGAGTATCTCTGATATAGTCAAGACAGGGTGGGCGATATCTCTAACAGCTAAGCAAAAAAGTCACCCTGGTTTGGGTTGTTAATGTAGTTCTTAATGACTAGGTTATGGCAAAAAGGGCTCTAAAAGAATGGAGAGGAGAAGGCTCCCAAATTAAGGAGGATACTAGCAAGGGATGTTTCCCCTTTCAGAAGGGAGAAAAAGGAAAGTCAGTCACTAGTGTTTGTGAAGTGCCAAGCACTTTGTCATTAGATTTGCATAATTCTTTCCATTTATTCTTACCATAACCCATGAAGGTATATGCAATTGATCTGTTTCACAGATAAGTTCACTTAAACCTGTCCAAGCCCATATGACAAAGTAAATATAAGAGGTAAGATTTAAACTTAAGCCTGTTGGTCACCAAAGTCCATGCTTCTCCTGTATCGCATTACATTTCTGACATGTTTATTTTTTCCTTTTTACCTCTCAAACACATTGAGACTAACACTCCCCAGTGCACACCCACACCTCTCCCCATACATACACACCCTGCCTCCCAGCTTTCCCTTACTGCCCTAGCCCCATTCTCTTTCACGTCTGGTGGGTCCTCTGTTTCTTCCCCATGACAGTTAGATCGATGCTTAGGAATTGATGGGGTGGAGAGACAGCATGTGCTGATGGAAGTTCTGAATCACTGCACTAATGCACTACATCATTTATTCATCTGCGCTGATCTGTAGACTAGATATGCATAGACAGAAAGCAGTGACTCCTTCTAATAAAACCCAGATGAACTTGCAGAGCATACTCAGGGCCACTGGGCATTTAAATTCTGAGGCAGGCATCAGGGCTGCCCTTTGAACAGGTGCTGCAGTGGAGCCCTGGGGAAATTATATGAAGATACCAAATTCACCTGGAAAACTGGGTGTTCCCGGAAGATATATATAGGAGCTTCTCCATCAGAGTCCAGGGCTTACTCTGAAGCCCACCCTCTAGCCTCAGATCATCAGACTGAGAAAGACCTGACTTACAATTTGCATTGAGATATATGGATTTTTATATGCTGCTGTCATTCATTTATTCCTTTATTCATTCCTTTAACAAGTACTGAAACTGTGTTTTGTGAAGACACTGTGTTAGGTGCTGAGTTCACACCAGTGGACCAGGTACAGACCCTGGGCTTGTAGACAGCTAGCAGTTAAAATGTACTGTTTCACCACCTTTTCATCTGTTGTGACTCATGTGATGGACAGTCTTAGGCACAACTGTGTGATTGCTATTGCTGCACCACTTTGTGTAACTAGAGCTACTCCAGTGTATTACCACACTCTGGGCAAGGAAGGATGGCAAGTTAGTTCATGTGGTCCATCTGTTAGCTGCCAACTTCTTTCATATACCTCGTAAGGCATGGTCCTGTATTAAAGTTTTGAGTCTCTCAAGCCACTTGACTGTCTTTTCTGCTATAGCAGAAAATTTGATCAACTTACTGTGTGTATCCTCTGAAGCAGGACTCAAGAGTTCTCCTTCCCAGAAGCTCAGATACTGTTTAGACACAGCCTGATATTCATACCATTAAGAGGGAGCCATGTAGTACAACAGAAGGAATCAAGCTTTGAAATCAGATGTATCTGGTAAGCATCCTGGGCCTGCCACATATTAGCAGGTGATGAGGGACAATGTTTTAGCCATGGAGGCTCTATTACTTCCTCTATAGAAGGAAATAACAATTCTGCCTCTGAGGTTTGCTGGGAGAGTGACATAAGATATATAAATGTTTGTTCCCCACACCTCTAGTAATTACTCAGTTTTACATCAGTTCTTTTACGATCTAGGAAATCATATTTGGAAATATGTTACTCATTGTATAAAAAATCCTCCTGAATTGGGCCCAGTTTATTCTCCATTCTCAGGTATAGACAGTGTATTGTGCACCTCCAACCCTGTCCACCACACTGGCAATTCTTGAGGGCTGGAAGCATGGCCAGTTGGTTCTTGTATCTCTCAAGTCTAGTTCAGTTCTGGCCTGCAATGTTTAGGCACTTAATAAATGCTTGTTAAATTAAAGGATATCTCAGTTTCAGAATACCACTGCTATATGCCAAGTACCTCAATGACTTTATTTGTATGAAGACATTTGAATCCCTTCACCATCAGATTAGATCTTCTCTTTTGAGTCTCTCTTATTTTCAGAGCTGTTATCTTTTTAAAAATAATAATTTAGAAAGACTTTGTATTAAGAATGCCTTTTAAAACCACTTGACTGTCTTGGGTTATAGCCATTTGATTATACAGCTAAAAGTGATACTATGAAATCTTGCATCTTGCTGGGAAAACCCATAAGGCTAATACTTGATTACAAAATCAAGTTTACCACAATTGGAACAGAGCTTATGTCAGCAGAGTATGTTTAATGAGAAGGTAATTTTAACTGAAATGTCTGTATTATTTTATTTACTCAAGGTCTAAGTGTATGACTGTTTCTTCATGCCTCATTCAGTCACATTAAATTTACTGTAAAGCATCTTGTTCAAACACAGCATTTTTTTTTCTTATTTAGTGAATTCCAAGTGCCAAGAAATAAGCACTGTTCCATTATTCCTATTTTGGGGATAAGAAAACAGAGGCTGTGATTAAAATGAGTATAAGTAAGAAAGACCCATGAATCAATACATTATTTAGGATTAACTAGGGAAAAGGCCCAAGTAAATTGTGAAAGTCCGAATATCTATTATGAAAATACAGTATTATTATTTCTGATGACATACAATTATACAGAGAAAATCCTCAATATATTCTATGTTGTAAACTGTAAATTATTTAACAGTAAGAAAGAGGGATTTAAAATTAATTTGTTTTTATACAACATTGTTCCTATGAAAGCAGTCATTAAAATCATAAAATATGTAGATAAGCTAAATTCCTGAGTTTCCCCCCATATCAAAGAACTTAAGAATAGGAAACAAATAGTGGATTAATAATTGTAACAGGTAATGAAATAATTGT
Organism: Ailurus styani; assembly: GCA_002007465.1. Lineage (NCBI taxonomy): Eukaryota > Metazoa > Chordata > Mammalia > Carnivora > Ailuridae > Ailurus > Ailurus styani. The sequence continues at coordinate 295,848 of LNAC01001160.1, read as the reverse complement.
GAAGATTATTATGGTGATATCTGGCCAAACACTAAGGATTACATGACTTCAGCTTTGGTTCAGCCTTGCTTCCTTGGTATAAAGTCCACGAAGGAGGTCCATGTACAAAGAAGTCAAAGCAGGGAACACTAACACTTAATAACTCAGGACTTTGGTCCAATATATTGGGCTGGACCATAAGGAGAGCTGTTTCTTTCCTAAGCTATTTAAGACTAAGTAGCTGAGAAAGAAAACAATGCAAGACTTGTTCTTCTTAGTTTCAACCTAAGCCCAAACCAGAGCTTTCTATATTTCTCATTAGTGAGAGGAAAGAACATCCAAAACAAATTAGCCAGGCACAGGAAGTGGTGCTAGAGACACATCAAGAGAGTTGGCATCCCCAGCTCCCACAGCTGAACTGGCCTGGGCTCATTCCCTCACCCTTGCAACATGCTGGAGAATTGGATGGCGGTGGGAGGGAGAGAGCAAGAATGGAGCAAGAGAGGGAGAAGGGGGAGAAGGAGGAGGGAGGGGGAGAGGGAGGAAGAGGGAGGGAGGCAGTGAGGAAAAGGGGGAGAGAAAGCAGGGAAGGAGAGCAAGAAGGAGGGAGAGAGAGAATAGTAAGAACAAGTAAACGCTGGGTATCCTTCCCATTCAGATACAACAGAAGAAATAAAGAAGAGAATGAGGTCAAACTAGGAAAAAGGATCATTTAATTCTAAGTGACTCTATTCAATGACTCCGTGCCAAAAAAAAAAGTTGTAAAAACTGATTTAACAACAGTGGGTCTTCTTCCTCTCAGGATGCAATAAATGGAAGGGCTCCTAGAATCCCCCCTGAAGGCCACTATTAGAACCATTTATGTACATTTTCTCACCAGGTGTATAGTAGGTATTATTATTAAACCCATTTTACAGATGATTAAACTGAGTCTCAAAGGATTTAGGAAATTTGCTCAATTCACCAAGTTAGTAAATTAGGGAGATTCTAACAAGTCTGACTCCAAAACCAGATCTGGCAACAATTTCAACTCTTCAGGGTGACCTCCAGCAAACCAGACAAATAAATAGTTGTCAAATGAATAAATTCCCAGATGAAGCTAGCTGGTTTTTCAGCCTGAGGATACTTAATTTGTATTTTTTTAGGGTTGCTGGAAGGATTAAGTAAAATAGTTAAATGATGAGTTATAGATGAAAATATAATAGGACTCTTAAAGGGATGAAAGAAATTCTTACTGAATTAGGAAAAGGAGCTAGGACTTTTTTTTTCTTTTCTTTTTTTTTTTTTTTAAAGATTTTATTTATTTATTTGACACAGAGAGATCAGATCACAAGTAGGCTGAGAGGCAGGCAGAGAGAGAGAGAGAGGAGGAAGCAGGCTCCCTGCTGAGCAGAGAGCCCGATGTGGGCCTCGATCCCAGGACCCTGAGATCATGACCTGAGCCGAAGGCAGGGCTTTAACCCACTGAGCCACCCAGGCGCCCTCTTTTTTTTTTCTTAATCCATCAACTTTGAGGTAGATGTCAGAAGGAGCAAATATTTTTTTTTTTTTACTGTCTATTCTTAGTAATCTAATGAGGAATGAGAATGGACATTCCTCTTTGAATTGACTGTGACCACTCCGACATTCTTATGTTAATGTACAAATGGGTGCTTTTAAAGTGCTTGCAAACATTTAGTTCCCTAGAGTAAAATAAAAATTCTTTCTGTTTTATGCACATGATTATTTTACCTGCCTGATTGTTTTCTTTACTAAGGACAAAGATCCAAATTCAAAGATAAATAGTCACACATTCAAAATAAGTAATGAATGGGTGAATTTTTGCTTCCTCTGTAAGTACAAATTTACCCAGCACTTACTTGCAAACAAAAGACGTGATTCCTGGGTGAAGCACTACGGAACTGCTCAGAAGGTCAGGTTGATCTCAAGCAAACCTTCTTGTGTATGAAACCTCATTGAGGTCCTTGGCAAGGGTCAATCAGAGTCAGTTTACTTTGAACCCCTTCAGTGAGACTTGGTGCCTTTTGAAATTGCTAGCTTCTCTGTAGTATTTAAAATATGACTGAATTTAGAGAGATTTGGCAGAATTGTTCAAAAATAAAGCTTCATCAAGGCTTACCTAGATAATTAAACCCAGGAGTCTAAACATACATATATTCTATGCATTAAACTTAATATCCCTTCTCTTACTATAGGTCAATATTCCACCTTTTTCTCCACCCATCACATGTAATCCCAACATATTATGTTGCATTTTCCATGCCTCACTCCCTCTAAGTAAAACCAAGAATATATCTTGGTCCGAAGAAGAATTTGATTTTAACCAAAATATCCTCTTTTCACTTTGCCACACTTCTGTCTCTTGAAAAGACCTATTTTATCTTCACGTTTTTTCTTATCTTCTGCTCTATTAGACGCCTCCATTTTCACAACTGAACTCCGAGAAAACACAGAAAAATTAACACATTTTATTTGGATCCAACTGATAACAATGCCAACGAAATTCAACCAACGTGCTAATCTGCTCTTCTCTCCTTTTTTAAATCAGTGTCATTATTCATCTATGTCACCCAAGGTGGGAGCACCACGTCTGAGAGCACGTTTAGTGTGCAGACTTGATAAGAGAACTTTATAACTTGCAATCCCAATTCCCATATTTTATTCATGATTTTGATACTCCTAGTCATTATTTCAGTAACCTTCCATTCAAGGCAGCAGTTTAATGTATATGATAAATTTGTCTGCTAATGGCTGCACCAAATTGAGTGGCATGGCTGGAGGCGGTCTCTGGCAAACAGGATCAGGCTCTTCTTGGTTGGAGATGCAATTGTATATATAGCTTATTTCAAAGGGAATTAAACTCTTTGAGAGAAGGTGCTACCAAGTTACATTTCTAAAATGTGAACTGTAAGGATCAGAATTAAGCTCACTTTAAGCATTGTAGTTCATAACCTTGCTTTTGTAGCATTTTAGATGGATAGATATGAATTCATTTTATTGAGATAACTGGAGCATTCTTACATATAAAACATTGAGTTGTAATCACTGGACTGTAAGACCTATATTAGAGTCTATTATACCAGTAATTATCTGTGTGACCTTAATTAATTTAATTAATTTCCTTGGGCCTTGGTTTCCTGATAATGGGTTGTATGCTTTGATAATAGATACTCAACAAGTGCTGCTGAGTGAATGTGCTAGAATTTAAAATCTCCTATACAGCCAAACTTCTATTTGGCGATGATCCAAACTTGCAGGATCTCAGTTGTCTGTTACCTCTATCCATGTTCTCATTCTTTTCCTTCAGACCACCATCATTTCTCTCCAAGATTACGTTAGCTGTTACCTGTTTTCCTGCTTCTGATCTTGTGCCTCTGTTAGTGTCTTCTGCAGTGTTATGAGAGTGATCTTTCTGAAACACACACTGGGTTGTACACTTTCAGGCTTCAGGTTTCTTCCAGGGACTGAATGTTTATGTCCCTCTCCCCCACCCCAGATTCATATGTTGAAATCCTAATCTCAAGTTGATGATATTTAGAGCTAGGCTCTAGGAAGTGATTAGGTCATGAGGGTGGAGCCCACATGAATAGAATTAGGGACCTTATAAAAGGGGCTCCAGAGAGTTTCCTTGCCCCTTCTTCCACGTGAGGGCACAGAGGGAAGGTGGTCATCTCTGAAGGAAGCCAGCCCTCACCAGATACCAAATCTGTGTGCCTTCATCTTGGACTTCCTGCTCTCTAGAACTATGAGAAATAAGTGCTTGTCATTAAAGCCCCTCAGTCTCTGGTAGTTTTGTTAAGCAGCCTGAGTGGACTAAGACTGTTTTCTCTGTTGTTCTTATTATCAAGTGCAGGCCATTTGCCCTCTCTTAAAATTGGCCCCAGTTTGCTTCTTTTCCCTACCACTTTTTTGAACACTCTGAACTTTCAGGATGTTTTAGATGTCCTTTGATCTCTGGGTCTTTGCATGTAACATTCCTGTCCTTAGAATAATAATCTCTTCTCCCTGACACACTGGCTCTTCCTACTCATCCTTCAGAGCTTACCCAGAGCAAGTCACTTTCTCTAAGAGGCCTTAGTCAACGTTCTCAATTCAGCATTCCTGTGATCTTCTGTTCCTCATCTATCTCATCAGATCTTAAATTGCAGTAAATAGACTATTTTCTTGTCTGTAGCTATCTCTAGACTAAGTTGTACTGAGGGTCAGAAGCTACATCTGCCATAACCACTGTCGAATCATCAGTGCCTAGCAAAGTGCTTGGCATATTGTGCATGTTGGTTGAATGGATTAGAACATGGAAGTGAATTTGTTACTAAACACTGTTTTCAATTGTATACCCCTATCCGATGAAAAATGTGTTTTATGCATACAGAGAAAACAGAAAATAAGAGAGAAAGGACAAATATGTAAGTAGTAAGAGATGGAAACGAATGATTTCTTTCTTACTAATTACCATGCAGATACACTAAGCTAAAAATGGTATGCCCTTGATTACCTTCACATACCTTAAATTGTATTAATAGGCTCTCTGGAGTGTCAAATGAATAGTATTATGCTCTTCTGTGAGAAAAAAGTCATCAATTTCTAATAATGAACTAGCTGTGGGACATTAGCATCTGTGGAGAAAGATATTTAGAAAAAAATAAAGCAGAAATTAAACCAAAACTTACTTTTCTCTTGTTTAGTATGTTCAGAGAAGAAACTCAAAAATAATAGTTTCAGATGACATATGCAGTTTGTTTTCTAGGTTCATTACATGGTATAGAAATCCATGTGACCATGGGCATGGAGTGATGCTTAAATTATATTTCACTACTGTGAACTATGCTTTTTCCCCATAGATATTTCTGGAATATTTGGTTCTCTGGATTAATATTTTGAAAGTAGAGCCAAAAAGATTGGCTGATTTAATTGAATGTGGGAGCCAGAGAAAGAAATCAGTCAAAGATGTCTCTAAGTTCTGGCCTGAGCAAATGGACAGATGGCATTTGCTAACAACAGGGAGAGAGAAGGCTGGAGATAAAATAGATTTTGGGGAGAAGATCAGAGATTCAGCTCTAGTCATGTGAAGTTTGACATTTTTATTAGGCATATGCAAAGGAGATGTTGAGTAGGCAGGGGATAGATGAGTCTGGACTTTGGGAAAGAAGTTTGTGCCATTATTACAGTGTTTGTGCATGCTTGAGACACACCAGCATGCAGGTAGTAAATAGAGCTCTGAGACTAGGTAAGATTACTAAAGGAATGAGAGTAAATAGGGAGGGGAAGAGGAGTAAAGACTGATAAACACCTGGAGTACTCCAATGATAAAGGCTGGTGAGGAGGAACAGCCAGAAAGGAGAATGAGAAGGAGAGACCGGTAAGGGAGAAGAAACACCAGGAGAGAGTGGTGTCCAGGAAGTAAGGTGAAGGAAATATATCAAGGAGAAGAAAGTGATCAGCTGTGTCTAACACTGTTGGTAAATCTGTAAGATGAAGACTGAGAATTGACCACTAGATATGGAAACATGGAGGTCATTGGTTACTTTGAGAAGAATGCAAGAGGACAGAGCAAGGTCTTAAGTGGAGTGGGTTTAAGAGAGAGTGGAGGAAAGGGATTGTAGACTGAGAATGCAGACAATTCTCTGTAATTGGAAATATGCATGATAAATATAGGATATTGTATGTTTAAAGGAACTTCTGACCCAATTCTTAATGATATTTTTTCTGGGTTTTTTACATGTTAAAAATGCCATGGAACTAGAGTCATTTTTTCTTCAATGAAAAAGAAAATTCTAGTAACAAAAATACAATGTACATGAGCAGCAATGAGGAAGCGTATGGACTTGAATGATTGCTAAGATTCCCACAACCCACCTACAGGCTTGCTGGCTATAGGAATCTTATTTCAAATAGGATTTGCCATGAACATATAGGCAGAAAAAAATATCAGTGTCTCCGGGAAGATTGTAGGTTTCCTTACTTTCCCTTGTCTATTTCATTTGAAATCTGGTAATTAACTGCTTTGTTCTGTCAGCTCAACTCTTAGTGGCTTATATATCCTAAAGAGGACACTGTGGTTTGCTACAGGAATGGGAAAATGCTGTAAGTTTTCATTACTTTGTATAATAATTCTGAAATAGGCACACGCTTTTATTAGTCAGTTCTGTGTGCCGTGATCACAGTTTAATGGTTTTGTTTGACCCAGGGCTGGGACTTCTTCCTTAGGTTATTGTTATACATTTTAATCCCTATCTATTATAGCTCTAATTAACTGTCCAGAGTGAAAAAACTGGGATTAGTCTGCCGCCCTCATTTCCATTGTATGGTGTTCTTGGAAGTAAACTGAACACATGAGTACCTCTGTGAATATTAACTGTGATTCTCCTCTACATGTGTCCACTTTGTATAATGGACTATCCTCTTATTTTCTCCCATTCCATCAAGGAAACCTGGTCTCCTCATTCTCAAGAAGGGAGTCTAGGCACAGAAATAGAAAGAAGTCCTTTTTCTTTCCCCAGCTACTCCTACTCTACTTAAAGGCCAGAGCAGTTAAAGATACTTCAGTTGAGGACCTTATTAAATGAATTAATTCATCTTTCTTAGGTCTCTTTTATCATTGAGTTCATAAGCAACAAAGCCCAGGAACACATATATGTAAGAATATCACATTCTAGGGACTGTGATAGACTTTGATTGTGAAAATGCTCTAGGAACATAGAGGAGGTAATGATGTTCCGTTAGACACTGGAATTTGATATTAAAGCAAGATTGATGCACTGTTGGTGGGAATGCAAACTGGGGCAGCCACTCTGGAGAATAGTTTGGAGGTTCCTCAAAAATTTAAATATAGAACTATCCTATGAGCCAGCAATTGCACTATTGGATATTTACACAAAGGATACAAAAATACAAATTCGAAGGGGTACATGCACCCCAGCATTTACATAGCAGCATTAACAAGAGCCAAACTATGGAGAGAACCCAAATTTCCATTAGCTGATGAATGGATAAAGAAGATATAGTATATATACACAATGGAATATTATTCAGCCACCAAAAAGAATTAAATCTTTGTAATGACATGGATGGAGCTAGGGTGTATTATGCTAAGTGAAATAAGTTATTCAGAAAAAGAGAAATACCATATGATCTCACTCATATGTGGAATTTAAGTAAGAAAACAGATGAACATGTGGGAAGGGGATAAAGAAAAAAAGGAGAGAGGGAAACGAGCTATAAGTGACTCTTAACAGAGAGAAAACTGAGGGTTGATAGGAGAGGTGGGTAAGGGAAGGGCTAGATGGCTGATGGGTATTGAGGAGGGCACTTGTTATGGTGAACACTGAGTGTTGTACATAAGTGGTGAATCATTGAATTCTACTCCAGAAACCAATATTGCACTGTTTGTTAACTAAAATTCAAATAAGTAAAAAAAAAATATATTAAACCAAGATTGGGCATTGATCAGGTCACCAAGAGGCACAGAAGCACATCTGGCAAAGAATCAGCAGCCAGCATGGGCAAAAGCTTGGAGGTGGAGACTTGCATATGTGCTTGAGCACTGTAAAATGTCCAGAGTGGCTAGAACACTGGGTGCATGAGATGACTGTTGTACAGTAGTAAGACTTGTGGTCTTATTGCTTGATTCATACTGAACGAGTCATATCTGGTTGAGACTTGTGTTGTTACTTCTTAAAATCTTTTGTCCTCAGTTAACTACTTTAGTCATTTTTTTGGTAAGAGACTAAACAATTTTAAGTATCAATCAGTACTTAGGATAGAATCCTAAGTACTATAGGTCAGAGAAGATGAGAGGGCACCATGTCTGAGAGTTAGTAGGCAACACCCTACTTGGTATATTCAGTGAACTTGGCAGCCAGCCTCTGGTGCTCTATCTCGCTATTAGGCTTCCACCCCCCAGTGTTGGCTGCATACCTCTGTGACCAAACTACGTGCGTAATTTAAATAGGAAGAATGGCAGGTGGCCTTTTTTTTTTTTTTTTTAACTCCTTAGCACAGTTCCAGTGGAAGTAACTCCCAGTATATTGTCATGTCTAACACAGACTATCTAGCTTTAACTCTGCCTGGGTAGTTTCTCTCACAGTAGGAGCTGCCATTTCTCTGACCTGGCTCTGTCCCTCACACTCCACATAGCACATCCACTCTCTGTTGTAGTCAGAGGGCAAGTGTGAATAGAGTTCCAGGGCTGTGAAAATCTTAATTCAATGTCCTTCTTACTACCTAGGGCAAAACTGTAGAAACTTTGGTTCTATCTTCCAACTTAACCCCCCATCTCTTTCTTCACCATCTGATCTTCTTTTCCTAAATATTTACTTATGTTATTAATAAATTATATTTTAAAAGGGTCTGATAAAAACTAGTAATACATAAGAGAAGGTTCTCCTTTGCCTGTATTTCCAGAGAATATAGAATATTCTCTGGAATATTTTCCAGAGAATAAAAGTATTTGTTAGCTTTCTGGGAAATGAGTCAGTCAATGTGACTAACTTGGAATGTAGCTTTTATCTCTGGTTTAAAATTCATAATATAATTAGGTCATGGTTTCCTATGTTGATATTTGCTCCACAGTAATTCTGATAGCTGATAGTTTAATTGAGTTTTCATGTGTCTGAAATAGATGCTATAAGCTAACTCTCCCATCAAAGTAGAAATGTTAGTCATGCAAATTTAGAGGAGAGGGCTCCTTTATTGTTCATGCTTACATTTCAGGGCTATAGCTGATTTAACAATCGATTCATTTAGCTATGAACATTGACAGTGATCATCAGAGTTGTGTGTTTAATTATAAGTGGGCACCAAAAGAGACATTTCAGAAAAAGATTCAAACCAAGAGTGTGATGTAAACTGCATTTAAAAATTGTTTTCCATAAGGGGTGCCTGGTTGACTCAGTTGGTTAAGGGTCTGCCTTTCAGGTCAGGTCATGACCCCAGGGTCCTGGGATTGAGTCCCATGTCGGAGTTCCCTGGGGAGCCTGCTTCTCCCTCTCCCAGCTGCTTGTGTGCTCTCTCTCTCTTAAATAAATAAGTAAAACCTTTAAAAAAATGTTTAAAAAGTTGTTTTCCATAAGCAAAGATAGAGAATGAAAGTGACTATGCTTTTCACTATCCTATATACTTTTCAAAAAATTTCAGTATGCCAAAAATTATTTTGTTCTTTCTCTTGATTAGTGTCAAAGCATACTGTGTATATTTTTGGTTTAATGACTGAAATTTTGGGGGGAACAGATGCACACATCAAGAAGATCTAAAATAACATTACCATGAGTTCTATTATAATATACAAAACACCTAGAATTTGTAGTAATTACATACAAACTTATAAATAATGGAAAAGACTTAATCACGTTGACCTTGCTCAATCATAAATAACAAGGCTGCCTTAAACTCACTCTAATTGCCCCCTCATTATACAGAAAAACTTTTCTAATCCTTTCCAGTCATGGGAACCTGTATAACAAGCTACAGCGTTCCTTTGGGTTGTTGCATTTCTTTTTGAGAAATTATTCTCCAATTCTACCTTTTTCCTTAAACCCTCCTCCCTCTAGTTCTGTGCACATTATTTCCCACTGTGATCTTTATCTTATTGATGTAAGTGATTCTTCATATGTCCCTCACAGGATCTCTGCAGGTCTTGCCTACCCATGTGGAGATTCAGACAATGTTCTCCTCCTTTAAACAACGGCACACACATAAGTGCAAGATTTCGTACTAAACTCACTACTGCTATGTAGGCAATTATGTGAATGATTTTTCTCCTCAATGTTGTTAAGTAATGTCTTTTGAGAAACAGGATCTATCACTGATGTGAGGATGGAATCTACTTTAAAAAATAAAGCTGCATGTGTTTTGGGGGTAAAATGTATTATGAAAAGGGCATAGTAAAATTCTGTGGCATTTTTTTTTATACAACAAGAGGAATAAACATATGAAGAAAAAGCAAAATTAAAAAAAAAATTGTGGGTAGAACAGGGTATTCCTTAAGCTTCCAGTCAAACACTTGAAAGATATGGCCAGAATATGCTAGATGGGGAAAATTTTTTTCTTAAAATTGTATATATGATGAGACTACAACTAGACATACCTATCCACATATATGTTTATATAAATGTGTGTGAAACAAACCACAGACATTTAAAAATATTTACAATACATTAAACTATTAACAGTGAGTATTTTTTAGAGAGATGTGAAATAATAGGGTTTTTTTTCTGTTAACCCTGGCAACTAGTGTGAAGTGAGTTCCACTGTGTGTATATTTGATTCCAACAATGTCAACATTAGAAGTCAGAAACTCTGCTCTGATCTCCATGCCTGTGCTCTGGTGGAGAGTCACTAAGAACTAATCACCAAACTACCGTTTGTTGGCTGCATGCAGCACGCTATGGAATGAATGGTAAAGAAAGCAGTGGCACAATTATCATAAAAGATTGCTGTTCTGGTGTTAATGATTAGTATTTTTCATCCGTGTGACTTGGGCATGAATAAATAATGGACACAGATACATTGTTTTCCACTCCCTCTGACTTTGTTGTGAGCTTGCCATTCTTATCAGTGGAATAAATTGATAAGTGCCTGGAACACAGGCTGTGGAATGAACAATGTGAGCTGGATCCACATTCGTTTTGCCTATTATTCCTGCCAGCTGGTAAGGTTTGTCCTGTAAAGATTCCCTGGGCTAGCTACTAGCCACTGAACAAATATTTCTGGTTAACAGCGAAATTCATCAATAAGCAAATGGAAAACAAATAAGCTTAGCAATAAAGTTGAAAAATAAGCACAGCCTCATAGAGGAAACCTGCAAGGTGACTTTACAGTAAGAGTGATAGCAAAATTGCTGGGATGTGACTCGAATTTACACTGCAAATGGCTGTCATGGGCCATACCACAGAATGCCAAATGACGGTGATATGATTGCTGTGCAAAAACATATTTGTGCTTTCCAGTTACAGACAGGAATGCCAAGAGCTTTGTGAAAGTAGAAACTCCAGGTACTTAGTCATGTGGTATTTCAGGGTACAAGGAGTGTTCTTGTCCATCGTGTACTCATACCATATAAACAGAGAATAAACATCTTATTTCCAGGTGGTTTCCTGGGCATTTTTGATGAAGATGCTGAAAAAAATTGCTATATTTTTGCGTGATTACTATGTGCCAGGCACCATATTAACACTCCTAATATGCCTTGTTTACTGGTCACAAATGCCCATGAGCTCTTTGGCACTTCCCCAGTCCCATTGTCTTGGGACTGACTTTCTGTCATAGATACATGCTTTATTCTTATTATTTGATTGATAGGCCTGACCTTCTGGATCTCCTTCTTGGTTCTTACGTTGCACATGATTTCCCTGTCCTGTACTTAATATTCTCAAGGTATGTATAATAATAATCCTAGGAAAGACTTTAAAACATTTTCTGTGATATGCCCAGCAGGCCGAGCAGGCACTATCCTTCTCTCTGTCTCACATCCATCTATCAACAGTGCCCTTCAGCCAAAGACCCCAGGAACACCAGAAGTTGAACAAGTTGAGTTTATTACTAGTTGCCAAAAGGGAGAACATATGAAAACATGAGAAGGGAACTGTAGGGTGTCTCAATACTAGGGTGTTAGAAAAAACTTAAATGATTTAGGATCCGATTGAGAGATTTGAGGGAAGGACTAAGGAAGCAGGAATTTCTGCTAAATTGAATGCTGTCAAAAAGCAGGGGCAATTTTATTATCTAGTATCTCATTAAATCTTATCTTTGGGGAGTGGAGATTAGAGCCAGAATAAAGCTGTTGTTGGTAAAGAAGTAGTGGTTACTCATTTTACCCAAGGGTGGTGGGGGTGGGGGTGTTTTGCATTTTATGCGCAGAACAGTTATCTTGTTTTTGTCTGTTCTTAGTGGTTTTGCTTTGTCCTTCTATTTCATTGTCTGAGAGTAACTTTGTCTGAAGTTAGTATTCTGTAGATTTTTTATGTCCAACAGGAGAATAACATAGCTTAGCTGTGAGTGCCAAGCCAGCTTCTAAATGTTCAGGAGTATTCCTTTTTATTATCTATCTATCTATCTATCTATCTATCTATCTATCTATCTACCAGTCATCTATCTGTCTACGCTTTTTTAATAATCACAACAACCCTGCAGGATAGGTATTATGGATATCTTCATTTTACAAATGATGAACCTGAGAAACAGAAGTATCATGCTCTGAAATGCTAATAAATAAAGATCTGGGATTCAAACTCAGGCAGTCTGACTTCATAATCTGTTTTATTTATCATTATACGGTATTGGTTGACAATGAACCAATCTATTAAGTAGTCCATCCTTCCATCACAAATTGCATGGATCTTTCTACAATGATCTTTTACCATGTTGCTTCAGGGACTGAATGATAGAATATTGATTGAGTTATTAGGAGAGCATGCTGTCATGGCCGCTTGATGGGCAAAGATTTTTGTGAAGCAGAGGTTTAAGAAAATCCTAATTTCGTCATAAGGATAGCCCCTAATTTGCCCATGCGTTTGATCTGAATGGGGGAAACAACTTAGGAGAGGTGAACAATAGAGGTCTGGAGAGACAACTTCACAAGCCTGTGCTTCCCAGCCCCTGGGAGGAGAGGAATGTCTGAGAACAGGGAGACAAATGCAGTCAGTCTGGGCAGGAGGAAGAAAGAGAAAGAAAGAAAAGAGCATGAAACAGTGGAGGAAGGAGGAGAAAGGTAGGGGGCATGGAATGAGATAAAGGGGAAGCAGGCTCTGGTATTTGTCTTATTCTCCTAGGCTTGTAAGAGCAGGTGAGGCCCCAGAGTGCAGAAGCAGGGGAAGAAGAGAGGTGGCCAAAACATCCCTTGTGTTCTGTTACTGTTTTGGCCCATGGAGGTGTTTGCCTAATAGAGGCTGACAGCTGTGCTGCTATTTAAGGTTTTTCTTTCTGGAAACATGGGTCTGTTTACATTGTTGGGGCAGAGAGAAGAGATAACATAGAAGGAGGAACACAGAGAAGACTGAAAGTCCTGCTGGACACTAACAGCAGGGGGGACAAAAATACCACATTTATGATGTCTGCCCTCAGCCCTAATCTAAAAATCAAAATAGAGAAAAACCTCTTAACATCTGAACTTCAGTTATCAAGTTAGACAAAATGGAAAGTCAAAACAGAAAAAAACAACACAACAACCAATCAAACAACCAAAAAAACCAGAATCCTAATTAAATAAAAGTAAGTGACATACAGCCCATATTGATAATACTTTTGGCTCTAATTTATTTTCCTTTTTTCTTTCCTTCATTCATCACACACTTATCAAGACTGTGCTGTGTTTTAGGCACAGTGCCAGGTATGGGGATACAATGATGAATGAGACAGGATCTCTGCCAGTCACAAAGTAGGCCCCAGACACTTGGTCATAGATAAGAAGACTCAGAATCTTAAGTGTGTTCTGAGGGCATACATGAATTTGAGTTGTAATGTGTTAGATTTCCACGAATCAGGCTGCTGCATGGTAGCTCGCTTATCTACTTGGAAGAAAAGTAAGTTGAATTTTGAATTGCTGTATTTCCACACTGGGTCATTTATATGTCTTGTGTCTTGGGGAAGCAGACAAAAGGTGGGCTCTCCATGGCTTACCTGGGATTCTTGGACGATCAGGTAGACTCAATTTACATGTTCTCGTCTTTCTCTGCCTTTGCTTTCTGCCTCCTTATGATTTAGGAGCTGAAATCTCAGCTGGGTCAATGCTTGATCAGGTGCTTGTGGAGGGCAGTTGCTTAATAAGTGAAAATAGGTATCATCAAGGTAAAGCAACCTCTGAACCCAAGTGAATAGCACTTCCTAAGTGCTGCCTGTCAGTGTTCACTCTCTTCTTCCTTTTGAACTCTCCCTGAGGGAGGATGGGTTAGCTGACAGGTCTCAACCTTTCCCACCTGAATTGAGTCTTCTAAATAGTCAATGTAAAGAAATTCTCCCAAGCCTCCAGAAATAGTCAATAAGTCCAATCACAAAAGAGTATTCAGGGATTTTGTTTCTCAAGCAAAAGAAAGGAGGGGGAAAAAAATCTCTCTGATACTATCAGTCTTTCAGCTTTAATTTCTCATTAGAGAGATATTTCCAAAAGTCTGAAGAACTCTTTCAATAGCCTGACATCTTGTGAATATAAGCGATTGTGCTGCTGAAGTGTCTGTTCGTGTCAGAAAACACGAGGTATGAGTGCACCTGTCCTGTTGATCCACTTTAGATATCTTTCACTGTCTCTAAGAAACCTTTCTTCACAGACCTTTACCTGCCCTACCCAGGGCAGTTTATAGCAGTTAGGCTTAAAGTGTAGCTCACTTTCTGATAAAAATGAGTCATCTGGTTCAGTGTTAATTTTTGTCCTTTCTAAGTTGACAGAGGATTGGGAGATGCTGAAGGACACCACCTCCTGGAGGTGGACTGTGAAATTTCTGAGAAAAACTCTCAGCAAACCAAAACCAAACCCCAATCAAAAACTCGCCACAACAGAAAGAAGCAGAGGAATAAGAACAAAATAAAAAAAAATTAAAACATCGATAAAGGGCAATTTTCATTCTCTGTCTCAGACGGGAATTTTCATGAAACCATATGCCATCTTCATCGTAAATGTACACGTGCTTTAAAATACAAGGATTGGGACATGTTCTAATAATGCCTGAGATTGCATCTGGAAAGTGTGCAGGACAAAGTCAGGGTGACAAAATTGTGGGAAATCAGCAATTTATCAGCCATTTATGCAGGTAACATCTGTGGCTCCGTTTGAAGTTAACAAAGAAATGGACTTCTATATTTGTTTTTATTGGATTTTAATGGGCAGTCATCTTTTGATGAGAGAGAGAAGGTGAGAATAAGACATTATTGAATTGTCACTAGATTCCACAGGGGACAATGTGGTGTCATTTTACCTGCCTATGCTTATACCAGCTGGTCTCTCATCTGATCAAAATTCCAAACACATTATGGCTTCAAATCTGATTATATGTATTGTAAATGATCTAAGAAGAATGTGAAATGGTCTCCCGAATAGGATCCTAGGATATGTAGATCCAAGATTATTTGGCTAATGAGTTGCTTGCTCCCAAATATCAAATGGGAACCTACCATTCTCAATGATTTCTTTGAAGTTATTTAATGAATCACTTGCATTATCTGAGCCTTCTACATCAGGTCTTGAATTCTTTGTGGGCTTGTTAATACCTATATTTAGAGATCTTAGCATGTTGTCTGGTGTATAGTCGGTGCTCAGTAGTTATCAGCAAATAAGAATAAATGAATGAATGAGTGAAGGAATACATGGATTTGAAAGGTTTTTGGTCTTTGAATTCCTCATTGGAGTGCAGATGGAGCCATATCATTTTATTTTTAAAAGATTTTATTTATTTATTAGAGAGCACGAGCAGAGGGAGGGACAGAGGGAGAAGGAGGAGCAGACTTCATCCTGAGTGCAGATTCCAACATGGGACTTGATCTCAGGATCCACTTAACCAACTGAGCCACCCAGGAACCCCTAGATGAAGCCATATCTTGAACAGATAAGAGCAAACTTCTTCTTTTTTTTTTAATATGATGTGAAAAAAGACAATAAACTAGTTTCTGGCATACAGCAGGTACTCCATAAAGGTCAGCTCTCTTTCTCAGCACACACCTTGGTGGTGGTTATTTTGAAGTCTGAATAGAGCAGGATCTTGAAGGACATGGAAGAGGACTGGCCTTGAGTGATGGAAGGGCCAAGACGGTTGCTATAAAGAAAGTGGGATGGTACAAAACCACCCTTTAACAAACCCACAGTTTTCCATACACTGTGCCTGAAGGACTACCTGAATTGCCAATATTCCCTCCTATTCAGGGATTTTAACTCACTCCTATTCAGGGTTAGAATTTCCACTAAGTGATGTCAAGATTTCTTGGATAATAATGTGTTTTTTTTTTAAAGATTTTATTTATTCATTTGACACAGAGAGAGAGATTACAAGTAGGCAGAGAGGCAGGCAGAGAGAGAGGAGAGAGGAGGAAGCAGGCTCCCTGCTGAGCAGAGAGCCCGATGTGGGCCTCGATCCCAGGACCCTGGGATCATGACCTCAGCCGAAGGCAGCGGCTTTAACCCACTGAGCCACCCAGGCGCCCTTGGATAATAATGTTTAAATTTCTATTTGTGACCTTACATTCTGTACAGAAACTAACTTGAAGTGAATCAAATGTAAAATTTAAAACTACAGAAATCTTAGGGAAAAAAAACAGGAAAAAGCTTCATGATGGTGGATTTAGCGAGGATTCCTTGGATATGACATTAAAAGTGATAACAAAAAAAAATAGATAAATTGAGCTACACCAAAATTTCTGTTTGTGGCAGGTCTAAATGCTATTAAGGAATGATCTTTCCTTTGTGAGACTAAAGAACAGTTGGAGTTTATGCCTTGTAAGGATGGGCAGACTTACTTTTAGATTGTCTCCTTGGTTAAAGGCACAATGGAAAATAAATCAGTAACAGTTGTTCCCGCAAAGTCTTATACTTGACTGAAATAATTTCCTCTGAGCACCACAAGGTTGGGATATCATGGCATTTTTATTTTTGCTTTTTTGGGGGGTGTTTGTTTTAGTTTTGGTTGCTGGAAACAAACCCATTCTAGCTAATTGAAACAGAGGTTGTTTAATGAAAATGTATGAATTGTCTTACAGAACCAAAGGGACATTTGAGGAACCGCAGTGGGAAGGGTTTGTAAACAAGAGAGCTCTTGGGAAATCAGGTAGCACGAGTTAATCACAGTCTCATCAGATTAACACGGCAGGATGAGTCAGGTCCAGCCATCTTTTCCAGTCCTTTGTCTTTACGCTCGGTATCTTTTTGGCCAAGCCTGAATCATGAACCACCCAACCTTCTCTTCAAGAAAGAAATAATATTTAAGATTCACCAAGACTATACAGAGTCAAAGAGCCAATTCTACCAAAGGAAATAGGTGTGCTCTTTCCAGGGAAAGGGAGCATGCTATGCAGCAAGCAAACACAATAAACATATAAACAAGCAAACAAACAAACAACCCAAGAGTTCATGTACTATGAATTTGTTGTCATCACCATCTCATTCATGGGGGGAAGCTGAGGTTTAAGAATTAGATTTAAAAGGAACCTAAAGAGTGATAAAGCTTTATTGAAGTCACCATTTCTCCACTGAATTATATTTCCATGTTAAATTCCTTGAGCCATACCGAAACACTCAAGGCTATTGGAATTAAAAAGGAGCTTGTTTCTCATTAAAGAACAGTCATTTAGTCTTTAATTATGTTTGACTGTCCTGTTTTAGATTTATAGCCATATTTGTCAAATAGAAATGATGAGTTCCAAATGCATATGGGGAATCCGAAACTCTGGAATGTAGCATGATGGCATCGGAGCTCGCTTGCTCTCCTTGAGATAAAGTCTTAATTGTAATTTTTACAGAAAAATTAATAAAGTTTCCCAGAGATTCTTCATCCTGATTATTATTGCTCTGCTGCTCCCTCGTTCATGCTTCAAATATCAATAGGTAGTGGCATAGCTTTGCAGCCCCTGGTGGAGCCTGTGAATTGTTATCCTATTAGTATTTGTACCAGCCCATCTGTGAGCAGAATCACACTCACAGCTCACATATTCATAGTATATTTTCACAGATGGTTTCTCAATTAATTTTCATAAGCAGTCTGGGAAGGTAGAGATTTATCATTCCCATTTTACAGATAGGGAAGAATGAGCCTCAAATTGGCCATATCCTTTACCAAAAAAACCTAGAATAAGTCCAGTAAATAGTAAGGCCTCCCAGGTCTTCTGCCTCCTATTGTAATAGGAAGCACTTGGTAAGGTTAAGATCAGATTTTCTACTGATTCTTATTATTTAAAAAATTTTTTGATAACATGTAGCATTAAATTGGGTATAAAGATGTTACTCTTCAATGCAGAAGGCAGAACATTTTCTTCTCTAATGGTGTTTCTCTCATTTGCTTTTTTCTTCATTTTTCATATATCTTGCTTTGTGTTTAGTCAGTTGCTCTCTTACCTCCAGCTGATATTTACATTCACTCATATACTTTAAGTACTGGAAGATATAACAATATATTTGTATAGCACCTTGTTATATATAAAGGCTCACCTGATTTGTCTGATTCTCTTAACATTCCTGTGAAGTAACTATTCTTAGTTTCCAAATGAAAAAGCAAAGACAGAGAGCTTACGTTTCTACTTTACCTTCACGTAGTTAGTGAGACCTGGAACAAATTGTGTAATTGAGATTTGAATTTGGATGTTTTTAAACTCTACAATGTTCATTTGCTATTGCTCATATTGTCTCTCACCAGCCCATCAAAATGCAAGACATGACATACTAGAGACCACAGGCTTTGCGGGCTCATTCGCCTGTCTCCAGCTGTCTGTTGGCTAAGATACTTCCTCATTGGGAAATTATTAAATTGTGTACCAGTAATCATGAATGGAAGACAATATTTTTATGTTCCCAAACAATTTTATTACGATGTTTCATAAATATATTTCCTTAGTCTAATTTTATAATGGAACAGTGCTTTTATGCCATGAAAATATGCGATCTAACATTTTTATAGCACTTGATTTGATGCAGATTTGCTCTGTTGAGGACTTTCTGCAGATGGAATGCCTGCCTGAGAATAAACAAATTCTCCAATGATTGGAATAGTCAAACAATGGATAGATAACCATGTAGTGATTTTATAGAAAGGAGTAATGTTTCATGTCTGCAGTTAGGTTTGATTAGGCCAAGGTCACTTCTATAAGTTTTATTGAGATTCTGTTTGAGACTGATTACATATAGATTAGAAAAACAAAACAAAACAAAACTGGAAAGTTCTAACACCTGTCTATATTAGGCATCCATATTGGTATATAACTGTCATAACTGTAAGCAGCGAATAAATGAACCACAGAAATCGTAGCTGTTTATGCATCTAGATTTTCTCAAGCATTAACTCTTTTACAAAATTTTCCTTTCAGAAAACCAGATTCTTCTTAACATTTTTCTGGGTATGCAGGTAGAGCTGGCTTCATGAGTGTGCAACCTGTACAGTTTCACTGGACATCATGCTCACAGGGCCCTGTCATTGGTTTAATGCTCTGCTGTTTCATCCTCAAGTTTCTTAGTAATTTTATTTTTGACCCTATAATCGTAGTTAAAGTCCACAGAGACAGTAGAGCATGCAGATGTGCAGGGGAGCTACACACATTATAATGTACATCCATAGCCCCTTGCTGACCCAATTGTTTATAGTGTTTGTGTTGCCTCATAAAACATAGAATTCTGGTGCACCCGCCATGTGTGGGAGTTCACTGAAACTCAGAGCAAGTATAAGACAAATGGGTTACATCTATGACTGAGGGAGCTAAGTCACTGACAATCTTGAGAGGCCACCTTGGAATACCCTTTGAACCTTGAACTTGCTTTGAAAGCAGAAGGCAGTGATGTCCTAAGAAACAAATGACAAAGAAACACTATCATATAATTTCTTACTCATGTTACTTCCTTGTGTTAGCCAGCCACTTACACTGAAGATGATGATATGAAAGGAAAGCAAAGATAGGGTGACCCAGAGTGACTTTTCCTTTTGGTTCTTCCTTACTCACCAGTAAGCTGAAGGTAGAGTGTTGGCAGAATGTATCAAGATGTGAAATAAAAGTAGTTGAGTTTGTTTTGCACAGTGTTTTCATTGTTCTGCTAAGAACAAAATATGCATACTTACATAAGCTATAAAAAACAATTGTGAAATTCAGTGATTCCACATATGAATTAAATACTCATCTTTGTATCAAAAGATGCACAATACAAAGGTGAATAACAGAATTCAGGGTGCTAATCTAAAATTGTAATTCTTAGAATGATGTTCAGTATCAAATAAAAAAACCCACCATGGTAAATTGAGACAGAGACCATATTAAAAAGGTAAAAGTTTATGTTTTAGTGTCTTTAAACAGCCCTTTTTTCACTGCTTTTTAACAAGAATTCCCTCATTTTCATTTTGAACAGGGTCCTGTTAATTATGTAATCAGTCCTGTGGCTAGAATACGTTTTTCAGTCTTGATTGTGGTTAGGTATAGCTATGTGACTGAGTCCCAGCCAAAGAATTTGAAGAAGAGATGTGTACCACTTTCAGATTCATAAAACTTGCACACATGAAAAAATTTCCTCTAATGGAGTATCAAAGTCCGAGGAGACCTAGGAAAGCATGTATTGAAGATGACAAAACCTCTATTTGTCTGGATTCCTAAATGGCTATGTGATATCAAGTCTTCCAACTGATACGGAAACTCTTTGGATTGTATACATAGCATATATGAATGATCAACACATCCATCTGTGTTTTCGTCTGTGTATAATTCTGGGTCTGTGTGTTGGCTTATAGTAACCATCTGACTTATAATGCTTTTGCCTTTCTCTAAACTGTTATACCATTTTTTTTTGCTCCTACAGTGAAGTTGATAAGTACAACATAAAATCTTCTATTGTTGTTTGATTTTTATATTTCCCTCTATTTAAAGTGGCTTAGAACTAGAAACTAGTTTTTTGGCACTTGCCATTCCTGTTCATTCCAGCCAACATCATGCCAGTCTACTATATTGATGACATCAAGTTAATCTGATTTGGTGAGTAGAAAGTGGCAAGCAATATGAGTTCCCACGTAAGGAACCAGAGAGTAGAAAGTAGACTGCATAATCTTTCAGAGACCTGCACAATGATAAAGTAGTCTAGGGCAAATCAAGACATCTTTTTAAGGATAAAGTTATTGGTTCTTCACCTTCAACCTTTAGGAATGAAGTATAGAAGCTGTATATAATACCTCTAATTCCAGTGTAGTTAACATACAGTATTATATTAGTTTCAGGTATACAATACAGTGATTCAGCAGTTCTATACATTACACAGTACTCATCCTGATAAATGTACTTTTAATCTCCTTCACCTGTTTCATCCATCCTCCCTGCCCTTCCCCTTTAGTATCCATGAGTTTGTTCTCTGTAGGTAAGAGTCGGATTTTTTGTTTGTCTCTTTTTCCTTCATTCATTTGATTTGTTTCTTAAATGCCATATCTGAGTGAAATCACATAGTATTTCTTTCTTGACTGACTTATTTGACTTAGCATTATATTCTGTAGCTCCATCCATGTTGTTGCAAATGGCAAGATATCATTCTTTATTATGGATGGAGCAATATTCCATGGTGCGTGTGTGTATAAAATATACATATATATACCATGTCTTTTTTTTAAAGATTTTTTTATTTATGTACTTGACACAGAGAGAGAGAGAGAGAGATCAGATTACAGGTAGGCAGAGAGGCAGGCAGAGAGAGGAGGAGCAGGCTCTCCGCTCAGCGGGGCTTGATCCCAGGACACTGAGATCATGACCTGGGCAAAGGCAGAGTCTTTAACCCACTGAGCCACCCAGGCATCCCAACCATGTCTTCTTTATGCATCTATTGGTGGATACTTTTGATAATTCCATAATTTGGCTATTGTAAATAATGCTGCAGTAAACATAGGGGTACATACGTCTTTTTGAATTACCCTTTTCATATTCCTTGGATGAATAACCAGTAATGCAATTACTGGTTCTATTTTTAATGTTCTATTTTTAATGTTTTGAGGAACCTCCATACTGTTTTCCACAGTGGCTTCACCATTTCCATTCCCACCAAGGTGCACAATTGTTCCTTTTTCTCTGTATCCTCTCCAACACTTGTTGTTTCTTGTGTTTTTGATTTTAGCCATTCTGACGGTTGTGAGGTGATATCTCATCGTGGCTTTGATTTGCATTTTCCTGGTAATGAATGGTGTTGAGCATCTTTTCATGTGTCTGTTGGTCAACTGTATGTCTTCTTTGGAGATATGTCTGTACATGTCTTCTGCCCATTTGTAATTGGGTTATTTGTTTTTTGGGCATTGTGTAAGTTCTTTAGATGTTTTGGACTCTATAACCTTTTATCAGATATGCCATTTGCAAATATCTTTTCCCTTTCAGGAGGTTATCTTTTTGATTTGATAATTCTTTCCTTTTTATTTTGATGTAGTTCTAATAGTTTATTTTTGATTTTGTTTCCCTTCCCTCAGGAGACATATCTAGAAAAACACTGCTACAGCCCATGTCAGAGAAATTACTGCCTGTGTTCTCTTTTAGGATCTTTATGGCTTCAGGTCTCATATTTGGGTCTTTAATCCATTTTGAGTTTATTTTTGTGTATGGTGTACGAAAGTGGTCCAGTTTCATTCTTTTGCATGTTGTTGTCCAGTTTTCCCAACACCATTTTTTGAAGAGACTGTCTTACTCCCATTGTATATTCATTCTTGCCTCTTCTGTCAAAGAGGCAAGAATTGACTATATAATCATGGGTTTTTTTCTGGGCTCTCTGTTGTGTTCTCTTGATCTGTGTGTCTGTTTTTGTGGCAGTGCCATACTGTTTTGATTACTGTAGCTTTGTAGGGTATCTTGAAATCTGGGATTGTGATTTCTCCACTATTTTTCTTTTCCAAGATTACTTTGGCTATTTGGGGTCTTTTATGGTTCTATACAAATTTTGGGATTGTTTGTTCTAGTTCTTTGAAAAATGTTGTTGCTATTATGATGGGATTGCATTAAATCTGTAAATTGTGTTAGGTAGTAGAGACATTTTCACATTATTTGTTTTTCCAATCCATGACCAAGGAATGTCTTTTCATTTGTTTGTGTTGTTTTCAGTTTCTTTCATCAGTATTTTATAGTTTACAGAGTATAGGTCTTTCACCTCCTTTGTTAAGTTTATTCCTAAATATTTCATTACTTATGTTATAGTTGTAAATGGGATTGTTTTCTTAATTTCTCCTTCTGCTGATTGATTATTGGTGTATAAAAATGTAACAGATTTCTGTATGTTGATAGTGTATCCTGAGACCTTACTGAATTAATTTATCAGTTATAGTAGTTTTTTTGTGGACTCTTTAGGACTTTCTATATATAGTATCATGTCATCTGCAAAGTAGCAAATGTTTTACTTTTTCCTATCAATTTGGATGTCTTTTATTTCTTTTTGTTGTCTGATTGCTGAGTAGGACTTCCAGTACTATATGGAATAAAACTGGTGAGAGTGGACATCTTTGTTTTTGTTCTTGACCTTAGGGGGTTTTCCCCATTGAGTATGATGTTAGCTTTTTCATAAATGGCCTTTATTATGTTCAGGCATGTTCTCTCTAAACTTACTTTGTTGAGACTTTTTATCATGGATGGATGGTGTACTTGGTCAAATGCTTTTTCTGCATCTGTTGAAATGATCATATGATTTTTATCCTTTTTCTTGTTGATGTGATGTATCATGTTTATTGATGTGTGAAAATTGAACTGTGCTTATATCCCAGGAATAAATCCCACTTACCTGTGGTGAATGATTTTTTAATGTATTGTTGGATTCAGTTTGCTCA
Organism: Ailurus styani; assembly: GCA_002007465.1. Classification (NCBI taxonomy): domain Eukaryota; kingdom Metazoa; phylum Chordata; class Mammalia; order Carnivora; family Ailuridae; genus Ailurus; species Ailurus styani. Next base: position 272,431 of record LNAC01001160.1, on the reverse strand, counting down.
CATTTTGTTGAGGATTTTTACATTTGTGTTCATCAGAGCTATTGGCCTGTACTTTCCTTATTTATTTATTTATTATTATTATTATTTTTTGGAGTGTCCTTATATGGTTTCAGTGTCGGGGTAGTGCTGACCTCATAGAATAAATTCTGTTGCTTTTCTCCCTCTTCTATTTTTTGGAATAGTTTGAGAATAGGCAAAATGTTTAGCCGAATTCACTCATGAAGGTGTCTGGTCCTGGACTTTTGTTTGTTGGGAGTTTTTTCATTACTGATTCAGTTTATTGCTGGTAATCCCTCTGTTCCAATTTTCCATTTCTTCCTAATTTAGTCTTAGGAGGTTATATGTTTCTAGGAAGGTATCCATTTCTTGTAGGTTGTCCAATTTGTTTACATATAATTTTTCATAATATTCTCTTCTAATCCTTTGTATTTCTGTGCTGTCAGTTGTTATTTCTCCTCTTTCATTTCTGATTTTGTTTGAGTCCCTGCCCTCCTGCCTCTTATGATTCTGGGTAAAAGCTTATCAATATTGTTGATCTTTTTCAAAAAACCAGCTCTGGTTTCATTGATTTGTTCTGTTGTTTTTCTCTTCTCCTCCCCCTTCCCCTCCCCCCTTCCCTTTTCCCTTCCTCCTCCTCCTCCCCCGCCTCCGCCTTCTTCTTCTTCTTCTTCTTCCTCTTCCTCTCCCTCTCCTTCTCCTCCTTCTCCTTCTTCTTGTTTTGCTTTTCTTTTTTAGTTTCTATTTTGTTTATTTCTGCTCTAATCTCTATTATTTCCTTCCCTTTCCTGGTTTTGGGTTTTGTTTGTTCTTTTTCTAGCACCTTTAGGAATAAGGTTACGTTGTATATTTGGGTATTTTCTTGCTTCTCAAGGTAGGCCTGTATTGTTACAAACTCTCTTAGAACCACTTTTGCTGCATCCCAAAGATTTTGGGCCATTATATTTTCATTTTCATGTGTTTCCATGTGTTTTTTATTTCCTCTGTGATTTCTTGGTTGCCCATTAATTATTTAGTAGCATGTTATTTAACCTCTGTGTATTTGGTGCTTCTCGATTTTTTCTGGTGGCTTATTTTTAGTTTTATAGCTTTGTGGTCAGAAAAGATGCATTGTATGACTTCAGTCTTTTTAAATATATTGAGGCATTTTGTGGCCTAATATGTGATCTTTTCTGGAGAATGTTCCATGTGCACTTCAGAAAAATTAGTGTTGTGCTGTTTTAGGATGGAGTATTTTGAATATATCTGTTAAATCCATCTGGTCTAATGTGTCATTCAAAGTCATTGTTTCCCTGTTGATTTTCTATTTGCACAATCTATCCACTGATCTAAGTGGGGTGTTACAGTCCCCTGATATTACTGTATTACTATAAATTGGTGTCTTAATGTTTGTTATTAGCTGTTTTATACATTTGGATGCTCCCATGTTGGGTGGGTAAATATTTACAATTGTTATAACTTTTTGTTGGATTATTCCCTTTATGGGGAAAAAGTGTCCTTCTTTGTCTCTTATTACAGTCTTTGTTTCAAAGGCTAGTTTGTAAAGTATTGCTACTCTGGCTTTCTTTTAACCTCCCTTTGCATGATAACTGCTTTTTCATCCCTTCACTTTGAACTTGCTTGTGTCTTTAGGTCTCTAATGGCTCTCCTATAGGCAGCATATACATTGGTCTTGCTTTTTAATCCATTCCACCACCCTGTCTTTTTGATGGGAGCATTTTGTCCAGCTACATTGAAAGTAATTATTGATATTTATGTCCATATTATTACTTTGTTACTTGTTTTATGATTGTTTTTGTAGTTCTTCTCTGTACCTTTCTTATCTTGCTCTCTTCTCAGTTTGTTGGCTTTCTTTAGTGACATACTTGAATTCCGGTCTATTCTTTGCATATCTATTACTGGTTTTTGATTTGTGGTTACCTTTAGGTTTGTATGTTAACATATTCTGCATTTAGCAGTCTGTATTAAGTTGATGGCTGCTTACGTTTGAACCCATTCTTTACTTTTTCTCCTATTGTTTTAGGTTACAGTATCATACTTTACATCTTCTTATTTTGTGTATCTCTTGACTGATTTTTATAGACGTACTGCTTTTGTGTTTCCTACTTTCTTATTCCTACTTATGGTCCACTTACTTTCCAAAGAATCCCTCTTAACTTTTCTTTTAGGGTTGGTTCAATGATCATGAATTTTTTAACTTTAACTTTTGTTTGTCTGGGAAACTATCTGTCTTTCCATCTATTCTGACTGATATCCTTGCTGGATAGACTCTTCTTGGCTACAGGTTTTTTTCCTTTCAGCATTTTGAATATATCATGCTACTCTCTTCTGGCCTGCAAAGTTTCAGAATCAGCTTATAGGCTTATAGGGTCTCCCTTGTATGTAACTATTTTCTTTCTCTTGCTACTTTTAAAATTCTCTGTATCACTACATTTGCAATTTTAATTACTATGTGTCTTAGTGTGGACTTCCTTGGGTTGATTTTCTTAGAAGAGTCTGTGTCTCCTAGATCTAGATTTCTGTTCTTTTTCAACATTCAAGAAGTTTCCAGCTATTATTTCTTCAAATAAATTTTCTGGCCTCTTTTGTCTCTCTTTGCTTTCTGGGATCGCTATGATATGAATGTTATTATGCTTGATGGTGTTGTTGAGTTCCCTAAGTCTACTTTCACTTATTATTAACTTTTTCTCTCTCCTCTTCAGACTGATTGCTTTCCAGGTCACTGAGCTATTCTTTTGCTTCCTCTAGTCTACTACTTATTCCATCTAGTGTATTTTTTATTTCATTTATTGAGTTCTTCATCTTTGATTAGTTCTTTTTTTATGTGTTCTGTCTCTTTGTTAAGGGTATCAGTGAAGTCCTCCACTCTTTTTTCAAGTTCAGTGAGTATCTTTATGACCATTATTTACTTACTGACTTTTATACTTACTTATTTCTTTTTTATGACCATTACTTACTTTAAGTCTCTGTCAGGCATGAATGATACTTATCTCCATTTTGTTTAGCTCTTTTGCTCTAATTTTGTCCTTTTCTTTCATTTGGGACACATTTCTCTGTCTACTCGTTTTATCTAACTCTCTGTGTTTGTTTTTATTTGTTAGAAAAGTCAGCTATGTTTCCTGCTCTTGAAGGTAGTAGTCTTATGAAGAGGAGGTCCAGCAGTGCCCTGTAGTGCAATGTCCTCTCTTCACCAAAACCTGACACTTCAGGGAAGTCTCCCATGTGTGTTAACATGTGCACTGCTGTTGTGGTTGAGCCACTTCTGCCTTCAGTCCAGTGATCTGGAATGGCTCTCTTTGCCAGCTGTGGTCCCTGTGTGGTTAGTGGTTCAGTCTGGGGCCTCCCTGGGTTTGAGTCAGACCAGGTATTCACCAGAAGAGTAGTAGCACAGAACTGCAGAAGAATGTGGGGGGGGGGCATGCTGCTCCAACAACATCTGAGGTGGAGGAAAGGACCTACAGCTCCAGGGATCAAGGTGGGCTGGGTTGGAGGGGTGGATCCATAGAAGCATGCAGGGGTTGGATGCCTGGTATTAGCAAGGTTTGTGTGGGATGGAACCTGGAACTGGGGCCTGGCTGGAAGGGGGGTATCCACAGGAGAACATGGGGGTAGGGTGAGCTTTTGGCAAGTTAGATAGGGGGTATTGGCACTGTGTTGGTTCCCACAGGTGTCCATGTGTCTAGGCTTGTGGGGTAGAGGAAAGAAATGGCGCCTGGCAGCATCTTTGTTCTTAGAGAAATCTCCCAATGATCTCTGTTCCTCCAGCATGAGAGCTCTGAGATTAGTAAACAGATCTCTCTGCTGTCTTCCCCAGATATTTTTTAAAAAGCTGCTTTTATACTGTGTCTCTGAAAGGCTGTTTGTTGTGCTGTCTCTTTAAGGGCAGGGACTCAGTTTCCTGTCACCTTCCTGGCTTTCCCATGAGTCTGCTGATATTTAAAGTTCCAGGTTTTAAGACCTGCTGATTGTAAGAACTCAAGATATTCAGGCCCCTCTGGTTTTCAAAGCCAAATGTTTTGCAGGCTCCCTGGTGTAAGAGTGTGTTTTTCTCCCCTCTCCATGCTTGCAGGGTTTCTTCTCCCAAGGACACCAAGTACTCCCTGGTGGTCCGTTTACTTCTGACTGCACATCTGCCCTTCCTACTCTTTTGCATGTGGCCTCTTCTCTACCTTTAGCTGTGGAGAGTTCATTCTGACAGTCTTTGGGTCATTTTCTGGGTTTTTTACACTGATGTGGCTGTTATCTGAGTGTATCCAGGGACAGTGTGAGCTTAGGGACCTCCTATTCCACCATCTTTTCCAGAAGTCCCAAGCTTATAGCATTTGTGGACTTTACAAACAGCATATGCCATATTTGAAAATACTGTTCCAACCCACTTATGAAGTGACTCAGAAGGCTGTCAGTTTTGAGTCAGACTCAGAGAAACAGATGGCTTTCCAACAAGGTAAGAGCAGTTCTGCCTTTTGGATCATAAGACCTAGTAGATCCAATGGTGCTAAAGGTATCAGTCTTAGATGAGAAAGTTGAGTTGAATCTCTGGCAAGGCCTGAGTTGAAAGTCATAGCACATGCTGCTGAGTTCTAGAGCAAGATCACGTCTTCTCTGGAAGGAACTGATCACTGTTCCAAATGTGGTTCCTGCTGTGCTGTTGGGTCTTAATAGAGACTAAGTGCCTGATCAATCTCCAGATGTTAAGTGGCCATGTAGTGGAGTTGCCTGGTGAGAGTATTGTCAGAACAAGTCATGAGTTTGGGTAGATAAAGTGGCAATCCGTTATATGATAGAAATGATAATTAGTGCTCAGACCCAAGCAGGTCTGGAAGATGTGGTAACTTACATGAATAGGAACACAGAGAACAGGAACACTGCCTGTTGAGCATGGTCAGAGGTAAGGATAATACTACACCTATTCCTGGGAAGTAGCAAATGACTCAGCTGGTTGGTCAGCAGCCTGGAAAGAGCAATAAAGAAAGATAAGAGTCAAGCAGGTTGAGGGAAGAGGTGAGTGGATGGACCTACAGGAGTAGGTACAAAATATGTGGATCTTTGTGTTTCATGAAAACACCCATTGGAGATTGTGGCAGGCAGATTATAAGATGGCTCCAGTGATATCTCTCCTGTTATCCATGTCCTGTAAAATCCCCTTCTCTTTACTATGGGCTGTCCTGGCTACTACAGCTAGCCAATATATTGTAACAAAGATGATGCAATGTCACTTCCAAATTGTATCATGTCAGAAAATTACTTCCATCCTGCTAGCAGTTTCTGTCTATCTTGCTGGTTTTGATGAAGCAAACTACCATAGTGGGAAGGCTCATGTGGCAGGAACTAAGGGAAGTCTCAAACCAATAGTCAAAAAAGAATTGAGACCTTCAGTGTGACAACTGCAAGGTATTGAGTCTTATTAACAACCAATGGAGCTTAGAAGCAGATCCTTTCCTATGTATGCCTTCAAATGAGATTGCTGCCCTGGGAGATACTTTGTTGCAGTGGACCAATTCGTGACACAAAGGACCCATATAAACAGTGTCCAGATACCTAACTTACAGAACCTGGAATAACAGAAATGTATTGTTTTAAATTGCTAAGTTTTGGAATATTTGTTATGCAGCAGTCAAGTTACTAATATAGAGAACATATATCACTTAGGAAGCATTGAAAAACCAGGTGGATAGTATGACTTTTCTTGGTAATGTCAGCCAGTTTCTGTCCTCAGCCACCCAAAATTCATAGTGGGTCAATGACAGAGTAGTCAGGGTGGCACAGATGGAGAATATGCATGAGCTCAGTAGTATGGGTCCCCTGTCACCACTGCTGACCTGATTACTACTGGTGCTTGATGTCTGATCTGTCACAGCAGAGGCAAAGCTGAGACTTCAATATGGTACTGTCCCTAATGGAGGCCAAATGGCTACTCAAGCCATCTGAACTGAGAGTGCTGAATTACATACTCATGCCTTGCATCCAAAGTTTTTAAGTCAAAGACTATGAGCAATTTCTATAAAACTTAGTTAATAGCAAGACTAATTACTAAGTATGCCTCCTACTTATTATATTCATCCTTTGTTCCCTGAAACTTTGCTATTAAAATGTTTTGGCCTCTTAACTTTTACTGACAGATTGGCCCTATAATTGGAATCACTTTCCTTAAAGGCATCACAGAATTTCTATTCCTTCAATTTAATTAAGCAACTATGAAATCCCAGCAACTCTAATTAAGGAGGAGTATGAATACAACTATTTGCATTGAAAGAATTGAGAGAATGGATAGAATGTGTTTTTGTCATATTCGTACAGACTTCTCTAGAGTACCAGGCTATTGATTAATTCTGCTCAATAAAGAGCAGCACTTTGTTCTTTTATGGCCATTACCCTAAGCAAAACCCTTTGGAAACCAGCTGAGTGTAGAGGTATTATTTCCGATTCTAAGGCTGAAGAATTTAACTTTCAAAGCCCCCATGTTAGAGGCTAAAGGCTATCTATGTAATTCTAAAGTTGATAATAGATGATAGGAGTCTGGTTCTTCACTGTAACCATTAGTCACATTGCTTTCGCCCTCAATTTATTCACCATCAGTTCCCATTGACATAGACACTATACAAAACATACATCAAAATGGGGTCTTGCTCTCAAGAACCTACCTTGGCACATGTAGAATCTGTATCAAATTATAGGGATCATTTTCCATATCATTAGGTCCTCAGGCAATGTTCCTTATTTTTATTTCTTATACTTCTTAACAAGGAAAAGAGCAGCTTCAAATGCTTTCAGGGATAGAGTATTAAAAATTAATTAATACCTATTATTCACAAAACACTTTATTAGTGATACATAAAATGTGAACTCTTCCCTCAAGAAAATTTTAGGCAAGCCAACAACCTAGTACAATAGACAGGATGAAGTAAGCTCTGTTAGAATCTGTACCCAGAGGCTCTAGAAAGAGAAAATGACAGATGAATTAGAGAACCATAGAAAATGAAAACCATCTTGACATATAGAGAGTATCTTGACTAGTAGTGCCCTTATTTTCACTGCCAATGATGCGCTTTATTGTATTTTTCCTTTCCCTCAGCTCACGTTTTGAAAAAAAACTTCAAGCAGAATAATTTACAAGTGATTAATGAATGCGGTATTGTTGTTTGGCAATCAAATACAAGTTAGGCAGAACGTGTTTGTAGGATAGGGGAGTGTTTGATGGAGAAGAAGTGGACATGAAGTCATGAGAGGGAGAGAGAGAAAGGGCAATTAAGGAGATAAGGCCCCTCAGGAAATGAGAGGGATCCTATAGCATGGTTGAAAGTGGTACAGTAAAGATCTCTGACAGGTGGTCTTTTGGGGAAAATGAAGGTAGAGAGAAGGAAGCATGTTGTCAGGGTGAGGGTGACAAAGTGGTAATGATGGGAGTTAGGGAGGTTGTTCCTCCTAGGGCAGCGAGAGGGAAGCTCAGGAAGTTCGAGTCTGATGGCCACAATCTCCTCAGGCGGGAGACAATTCTATTTGAGAAAACGAAAGAGGAAGAGTGTAAGGTAAGGACTCAAATCAAGTGGACAGGTCTAGGAAGCCAGTTGAGAACACTTAGTACAAGAGCCTTCAGGGGAAAGAAAAGGGATAAGTGGACCCCCATTAGGAGTTCAGCAGAGATGGGATATTATTATTTTGGAGCCAGTCCACTGAGTACTTTGATTTTTGTCAATAGCCCTGAGCATTCTGGGAGCAGAACTGGAAGATCAGCAGCCTGGTGCCTGGGGAATTAGCAGTTGCTGAATGCTAAGAGCATAAGAGAATCTGAAGTGATGCTGAATATTTGTAGGAAACAGGGGGTCTTGGGGGCCCAGACAAGTTCTGGAGAGGCACAGTGTGGGAAGAGAATTGATAGAATGTAATAGGGAAGTGACAAGAGATAAGACTTCACCCTGGTGGTGGTGGTTGGGATCAGAGAGTAGAAGTAGAAGAGTAGGATATTTGGGGTATTTACAGCAGACATTTCCTGTCTCATAGGGGCATGTGTGGATGGCCAGCAGGAAGGGGGGCGTGAATCTCCGAAGTTCAGCAAGTTCATAAATTGTAAGACTAGGGTGCTTTTAAGAGGATCATTTACAGGGATGTTGAGGTTGCACAAGGTGCTGGCAAGATTAGAGAGGCAGATGGACATCTTTTCTTCCACTACAGAGTGATCTTGTGCAAATACTCTTGAGCCAGAGTCCTGATTGTACTATACACCAGGCTTGTAATGTCAGATAAAGGTCTTTTTTCCCCCCTTTCTTTGCTTTGCTTCCCCCCACTTCCTCTTCTTGTTTCTTTTTTCTTTTTTCTTTTCTTTTTTCCTTTTCCTTTTCCTTCCTTCCTTCCTATTTTTAAAAACATTTTATTATTTTTGAATAGTTTTATATTTTCAGAGAAATTGAAAAGATCATACTGAGTTTTTATATACTCACATCAAATTCCCCATATTAACATCTTACATTAGTATGTTACATTTGTCACAATTCTGAACTAATTATGATACATTATTATTAACTAAAATTAATACTTTATTCATATTTCCTTAGTTTGTATTGTATGTCTTTTTTTTCCACTTCAGGATTCTGTGCAGGATACTACAGTACATTTAATTATCCTGTTTCTTTGTGTTCCTCTTGGCTGTGACAGTTTCTCTGACTTTCCTTGTTTTTAATGACCCTGACATTTGTGGAGGCTACTGGTCAGGTTTTGTACACTACCCCACCTTTGGGATTTGTCTGATTTTTTTTTTCATGATTAGAGTGGGGTATGGGTTTTGCAAGAAATACCACAGAAGTTAAGTGCCTTTCTCAACACATCATTTCAAGGGTACATGCTATCAGTATGTCCTACATCTGTCAGTGTTGATCCTGATCACCTTGCTGGCGTAGTGTTTGTCAGGTTCCTACTCTGTAAATCTCTTCTTTTCCCCTTTTCTACACTGAACTCTGTTCATAGTTTCCTAACTATGTTCAGCTCACTCTTAAGGAATAGGAATTATGACCTACTTCCATGAGGGCAGAATACCTATATAAATTATTTGGAATTCTTCTGCACAGGGAGATGTGTCTATTTTCTGCCACTTATGTATTTATTAAGTTATTTATTTATATCTGCATGGGCTCATGGATACTTATTTTATACTTTGGGTTATAATCCAGTGCTACTTTATTTATTGTTTTGCTCATATTGTTTCAGGTTTGGCCATTAGAAGCTCTTTCATTTGGCTTCTGCATCCCTTTGACATACATCCATCACCTTCTGTATGTTTCCTTACTTTCTGGCATGATATTTTGCTACTGGTTCACCTAGTATATTTCCTATCCCAGTTCTCTCTCCAGGAAGCCTTGGTTCCCTTTGTTGGAGAATGGTATTAGAAACCAAAATCTGTGTGTCAAATGTACTTGTTACTGAAGATCAAAATTATTGCTGCTGTGTGTATGGACTTCCATGTATGAACTGGATCCTGTACTTCTCTACAGCCCTAACTTCATTGATCCTCTCTGTTATTCCCTGAGTTTCCATTCCAGTGTTTGCTGATGGTAGTGAGTGGGGGAAGCAGGCAACAAACAGACAAATGGACAAGGTAATATAGATTACTAATCATCGCTATGGCTTGCATATTAATGTTATTTCCTAGCACAATGTGTGGCATGTAGTAGGTACTCAATAATTATCTGCTGACTAAAATGTATAAATGCATGTTTGGAAACTCATTTCGCCTGAGCTTGATACTCTTTTTTCCATGTGATAACAAACTTGAGCTATGTGTTTTGTCTCTGACGTGCATCTTAACAGTGGTTTTTTGGTTAATGCTGGACCAGAAGGAAAGACCGAAATGGAACATTCATGAAACCAGTGGAAAGTGTTTTGGGAATCAAAAGTTTCGTGTCTTTTTTTAGCTTAAATTTACTATGGTACCTCCTCTTTTTAAACGCAGTGTCCAATTTTCAAGCAAGTGAGGTAATACAGTATTAGTAATAAGTGAAAGGAACTATAAGCTTATTTTATGATAGCTAATTCTAAATTGTTTGAACATCATTCAGGTCATTATTTAATCTGTCTAACACAAGCTTGCCAAAGATTTAATTCAACTACATAGACAACTTAGTCAGATGAATTATTTGCTTAGATGCTTGCTAAGTAAGACTGTAAAATTAAATCTTAAGAGACCTCTTGAAGAGATCAGATATTTTATAAGGACTGAAGATTCTTGATTAAAAAATGGAATTCTTTGCAAATTCCCCATTAGCTTAAATAATAACTATTTTCTAAGAATTTAACTCAATGTAATACTGTATAGTGCTAAAGAGTAGACAGGGGAAACAAATGGTTTTTGAAAAATACATCTCTTTCTCACTTTCTTTGCACCATAATTTGGCTGCTTGATTTTTGTAAAAGCAAAAGTTGTCTATAAAAGATGATATGTAGTGGAATTTAATCCAGTATTTGCTAATTAGAAGTTTAATGATAATACAAAGGATGATTGAAAAAATAATTCTAATTTTTAGAAAGATAGCAAACTATTTGTTTATATCGATTAGTTTTACAGCACTATATATTTCAGTACACTCTAAATTTTGAGGGAGGAGGGAAGAAAGCCTGTGTGGTACAGGAGAGTGGGGATCAGGTATTATCAGCAATTCCAGTAGCAAGGTACATTGTTTTGGGTGAATGAAAAAGTGATTTAACGTCTCTGACTCTACATTCCAAACCTGTAAAATGTGAGGTTTGGAAGGTGTGGTGCATAATTTCCTTCTAGTTCTAATATTGGATGATCTTTTTGATACCTGTTTTAGTATTTTAATTGTGGAACTAGGAAAGAGCCATCTTTAATACAGAAGTAAGAATTTCTGATAAATTAAACCCAATATGATATTACTCATTGTGTGTTCTGAATCAGTTGCACTTAAAATATTCTGACTTAATTTAAGCTTTTTCCTCCTCAAATGATATGCATGGAATTTGTCTTCTGGCTATTAAATACCAATTTAAGTTAGAGACTTCTCATTTTTAAATTCTTATGAATTAATTATCATTCTCTTAATAAATTATTAGAATGCAATGACTCAGAAATATAAAAACAGGCCTAAAGTATCCACATAAATTTTCTAGTTTAACATTTCCCAAAATTACACAGGGTGAGATTTTTTGCTGCTGGCTGGGAAGGAGAAACTGATATGGGACTTGCCATTCCACTGTAAACAACTACAACATTGGGTGAAATCCAAGAAACAGTTACATTCAGCCATTGGATAAGAAAGAGGCTTTGCAGGCTGTGCCTCCTGAGAGAAGGCGGACACACAAGGGGTATCCTGTGATTGCTTTGGCTTTCTGCCTGGGGGCAATTTAGGAGCCATGGCATCGGGAGGAAGAAGTCAGGCACAACATGGTGTCTTGCTGAGTTGTGAAATGAAAACTTTACTGGACAGACTTAAATAAAAGATTAGATTGTACAGAAGAAAAGATTGCTGAACTGGAAGTCAGTAACAATAACAACAACAAAAAAAATCCAAAAGATAGTCATAGAGAAAAAAAGATTTAAAAACTTTAAGAGGGACCCAGTAATCTGGTAGATAATACCAAGGCATTTAATTTTGCCAATGTGTAATTGAAATTCAAGGAGGAGGGTGTAGAAAAGAATGTTAGAGAAAAACAGTTGAAAATATTTCCATATTTGATGAAAACTATAAACATACAAATCCAAAAGTTTCAGTGGATTCCTGGCAGGATATACACCCAGGAACCCAGACAAAGGCAAATTATATAGAGGAAAAGAAAAGATAAGAATGTCTTCACACTACCTATCCAAAACAAAGGAAGCCAGAAAACAATAGACATTTTTAGAGCTATTAAGGAAAAAACAATTTCAACCTAGAAATCTATATCCGATGAAACTATAGTTCAAAAATGAGGACAAAATAAAAAACATTTTCAGACAACCAGGGCTGAGAGAATCCACTGTTGGCAGACCTGCACTATAAAAAATAATAAAGGAAGTTCTTTAGACACATAGAAAATAATACCGATGGAAGCATAGATCTATAGAAAAAAAATAAAAGGCAACAGAAATAGTAAATATTAGGGATTCTTCTTTTTTTTCTTAAAAAGATAATTCATTGTTTACTACCAAAAAAATCCAATATATCATAGGATTTGTAACATGAACAAAACTAAAATATATGACAATAATGACACAAAGAACAGCAGAATGGGGATGTGACCATTTTAACATATATGTGAAGTGGCATAATATTTGATAAGCTAAGGATGTAAATGTAAACTCTGGAACACCCATTTAAAAAAAAGGCATATATAGCTAATAAACCAATAGCAGAGATAAAATAGAATCATAAAAAGGTTTACTTAATCCAAAAGAAGACAGAAAAGAAAAAGAGGAGTAAAAGTAGATGGGATAAATGGAAAATAAATAATAATAGATTGAAATCAATCATATTGATAATTACATTACTATATGTTGTGTAAACATCCATTAACTGTATGTTGTGTAAACATAACATTTAAAAGCAAAGATTATCAGACTGCATAAAAATATACTATCTGTAATAATACTTACAAATGAATCCATAGATGGCTTAAAAGCAAATAAAAGTAATTGAGGGAAAGTAGGAATAGCCATATTAGTATCAGACAAAGTATTCTCAAAAACAGAGAATATTACTTATGATAATGAGGGAATTTTTCTAATGATTAAGAGGTTAAGTCGTCATTCGGACCTAACATTTCAATACATCTAATAGTAGAGCTTCAAAATACATGAAGCAAAAATAGAGCTGAAAGTAGAAATAAATTAAAGCTAACGTTATATTTAAAGATTTCAAAATCCTCTCTCAGAAACTGATAAATTAAAAGCAGAGGTACACTTAGGAGGAATATTTACTGGAACTATTAACCAACATGACTTGACAGTTACAGAGCACTCTACCTAGTGAGAACAGAATACATGTTCTGGGCAATTGTGTAAGGAAGAGTCACCAAGCTATACTATATAATGGTCCATAAAACAAAGATAGACTCTATGCTGGTCTCTAAAGCAAGTCTCAATTAATTTAAAAAAGCTTGAAATTTTAGAGTCTGCATTCTCACCAAAACAGAATTAAATCACAAGTTAATAATAGAACAGTGCATGATAAAACTCTAATTAGTGATTAAACAACATACAACTCTAAAATTAAAAAAAAAAAACTGTCCACACCAACTGTTGCTAAAGATGTGATGCAACTAGAACACTCATGTATTTAAAATGTAAAGGAGTGTGAAATGGTTTTTACCTACTTTGGAAAACAAGTTGACAATTTCTTTGAGGTTAAACATGCCTAATATATGACCCAGTAATTCTCCTCCCTGGTATTTACTCAAGAAAGTGAAAGCATATGTCTACACAAAATTTTTTTTTTTTTTTAAGATTTTATTTATTTATTTGAGAGAGAGGGAGAGGAGAGAGAGAGCACAGTTTGGGGGTTGGGGGAGGTGCAGAGGAAGAGGGAGAAGCAGACTCCCCACTGAGCCTGGAGCCTGATGTGGGGCTCTATCCTAGGACCCTGAGTTCACTACCTGAGTCTAAGTCAGATGCTCAAAGGACTGAGCCACCCAGGCACCCCTCTACACAAAATCTTATACACAAATATACATAGCAGCTTTATTAATAATAATCTAAAAATGCAAACAATGTAAATGTCTATTTAGAGGTGAATGGATAAACAAATTCCGTGATATCCATATGATGAAATACTGAAGACTATTCAGCAGCAAAGGAAGGAATGAGCTACCAGTACATATAAAATCATGACTGAATCTTTAAAACATGCTGAGTAAAGACACCATAAACAAGAGTATATACCCTATTATTTCCTTTACGTGGAATTCTAGGAAAAGGAAATCTAATGTGTAGTTGTCTGAAGTTGTGGTTCTTTCAGAGACTGAGTAAAAGGGCGTAAGACAAATTTTTTAGGTGATTCAAATATTCTGTCTTTATTGTGGTGGGCTTACACATGAGTGCATATTTTTGTCAGAACTAATCAAACTTTATAATTAAAAAAGCTATCTTTTATTGTATGAGGGAGTTTTATTCCTCAACATCTTTGATTTAAAAAGGTTTTAAGGGTTATTTCCATATGTGACCTAAGGAGAATAATTTTGTGACTAAGTATATTAAGGAACTGGGGCACCTGAGTGGCTCAGTTGTTGGGTATCTGCCTTCGGCTCAGGTCATGATCCCAGGATTCTGGGATCCAGCCCCACATCAGGCTTTCTCCTCAACAGGAAGCCTCCTTCTCCCTCTCCCACTCCCCTTGCTTGTGTTCCTTCTCTTGCCACCTCTCTCTTTGTCAAATAAATAAATAAAATTTTTTTTTAAGATTTTATTTATTTATTTGACACAAAGAGAGAGAGATTACNTTTTATTTATTTATTTGACACAGAGAGAGAGATTACAAGTAGGCAGAGAGGCAGGCAGAGAGACAGGGAGAGGAGGAAGCAGGCTCCCTGCTGAGCAGAGAGCCCGATGCGGGCCTCGATCCCAGGACGCTGAGATCATGACCTGAGCTGAAAGCAGAGGCTTTAACCCACTGAGCCACCCAGGCGCCCAAAATCTTAAAAAAATAAATATACTAAGGAACTTTCAATTTTAGCAAGTTGAAATTTTTTCTATAAGAATTCTTAGTCTTTAGTAGGCCTTTTTAATTTAAAATCTCCAAGACATTCTCATGTTTTTAGCCATTCCCAAACTGTTAAATGGAGCATATTACAGGAATAATTTTCTCTGTAATGTATTTTTGAAAAAATACTTCCCTATTTTAACTAGACATTCTGTGAAGTGGTATGTGAAGTAATTTTTTTCTTATCATCCCTCAGTTTCATGTTAGTGACAAAGAGACTTTTTTTTTTCAATTCTGGTCAAGAATTGAAAAGGGGTTATTGGGAAGAGATGTTGTAAATAAATGGACAAAAATACTGTGGTACATCCAGACAAGGGATATTATTCTGTGCTAAAAAGAAATGAGCTATCAAGTCATTAAAAGACTTGGAGAAAACTAAAGTACATATCACTAAGTAAAAGAAACCAATGTGAAAAGGCTATATGCTATATAATTCCAACCATATGACATTCTGGAAATGTCAAAACTGTGGAGACAGTAAAAAGGTCAGTGGTTGCCAGGGGCTGAGAAGAGGGAAGGGATGCATAGGTGGAGCATGGAAAATTTTTAGTGCAGTAAAATAGTCTGTACAATACTTTAATGGTAGATACATGTCATTGTACGTTGTCCAAATCCAGAGAAGGTACAACATTAAGAGTAAATCCTGAGGAAAACTAAGGACTTCCAGTTATTAGGGAGTGTCAGTTTTAAGTTGTTACAAACAATAATTGTCACAAATGTACCACCTCGATTGGGGATATTGATAATGAGGGAGGCTATCAGGACAGGAGGTATGTGGGGAAACTCTGTACTTTTAATTTTGCTGTGAATCTAAAGCTGCTCGAAACAAATAGAATGTTTAAAGAGAAAGGGGAAATGTAAGCATTTAGAAAAGGAAGCTGTGATTATTATTAGACTTCATGGGTTCACCAAGAATACCTCATCCATGGTAGTAGAATCATTTCCTTCTTTGGGTGGGTTAGGTATATACAATACATGTTTGGATTTCATTGTGATGTCACAGTCTCCTAGACTCTAGATTCAAAGAGTCAGTGTTTATCTGAAGAATATTTCTAGAGGTATAGGACTCTTCCTTCAACCTTGTGTTTGTGTGTGTATAGTTTTTATTTGTTTTTTACATTTTAAACGATGTCATGTTGTTTTTTTAGACAAGTTCTTGTATTCTTTGAAAGCATTTTAAACGGTGACATGCCATTCAGTTAATGATCAGAATTTAATATAGCTCAAAGTTGGGGAAAATATTAGTTAAAATATTTTATCCTAGAATTGTCATCCATAAAGAATTAAAGTGATTGAGGGCGCCTGGGTGGCTCAGTGGGTTAAAGCCTCTGCTTTCGGCCCAGGTCATGATCTCAGGGTCCTGGGATCGAGGCCCGCATCGGGCTCTCTGCTTGGCAGGGAGCCTGCTCCCCCCCCCCCTCTCTGCCTGCCTCTCTGCCTCCTTGTGATCTCTCTCCCGCTGTGAAATAAATAAATAAAATCTTTAAAAAAAAAAAAAAGAATTAAAGTGATTGAAATAACAGATAAATGTTTGGAAGAAATAAAGGTAAATAAGTAAAGGTAAATTTATGTCTCTGGTTTCACAATAAAATAGTTGTGCTAGTAAAATGTGATGTGTAAAAGGATTTAAGGGTCTTAAGGTGATTGTAATGGAATATAGATTAACCAACAACATACCTCACCAACACACCAAAATTAATAATAATATTTATACTTTATTGAATGTCTACTATGTGCCAGGCATTGATTGTTAGGAACTATGTATGCATTTATTTGTAAATCTCATGTCCATCTTTAATTTTTAAGTGTACTTTTTTGCCATTTTATAAATTTAAATTTTAAGCTTAGAGAGGTTAAATAACTTCCTTAACAACTAGTAAGAGTTGGAAATATATCATTGATCTCACATCCTTCTTTCACAATACCCATAGTCTCTTTCTGTTTCTGCCTTGTTCGTATGGTCTTAAGATACCCTAAGGTGGAAAGAAATAACTAACATAAAGGATGTTAAAGGTACATTTTAATTTACGCAAGTCTGAATCTCATTTGGGGTTCTCCCTTTGATCGAGAACACCACAGTTTAAGAGAAAAACTAAAGTACTTTTAGAATACAGGTAATTATATGGAGAAGAGATTTGAATTCATTTTAGATGAGGAACAGTCAGAAGAATTAACAATTTTTGACCTAGACAGCTGTGGATTCTGTTGGCCTGTGATAGTTATCTTTAACATTTGAAGAACTATTATTTGAGAGAGGGGTTACGTTTTTCTTTAGAACTAGGACTAATAATTCAAAGTTAGAATTCTCCAGCAGAGCTCTCAGGTGTACTGAGATCTCTGAATGGTGGTGAGCTGTCCAGTACTGGAAGTGTTCAAGCAGAGGGTAGTTGATCATTCAGTTGGATATCAGCATAGAACCACTGGCAGTCTCAGCTGACCTTTTAAGTGAAATAAGTCAGACAGAGAAAGACAATTATCATATGGTTTCACTTATTTGTGGAACATAAAGAACAGCATGGAGGACATTATAAGAAGGAAGGCGAAAATGAATGGGGGGGAATCAGAGGGTGAGACGAACCGTGAGAGACTATGGACTCTGAGAAATAAACTGAGGGTTTTAGACGGGAGGGGGTGGTTGGATGGGTGAGCCTGGTGATGGGTATTAAGGAGGGCACGGATTGCATGGAGCCCTGGGTGTTATACGCAAACAACGAATCATGGAACACCACATCAAAAACTAATGATGTGCTGTATGGTGACTAACATAATAAAAAAAAAGAAAATAAATAAATTTCATTTTAATACTTGGGGTTTAATTTTATAGAAACAGCCATAAATTAACTGGGTGGAAGCTAGCATGCCTTTCTTAAAAGGTAATTTTGTTGAATATCTTCATTATGACATTAGATTAAAACTGAAACAAGCAACAACACACCTGCAAGTTAAAAGCTGGCAGGCAGTTGTTGGTAAAGAAAGAACAGGATTTATGTATTGTCCCATCCACTGTTGTAAACACTTGCCAAACAATAATTATTTACTTTTGGACAAAGCTCCCTTGTGTATATTTTCAGCATTCTTAAGGGGCTGACTGCAAAATGTTTTTATCTCCATCTCCACTCTGAGTCTTTGAATCTTGGCAAAGGAAGAAGCCAGGGAAACCTTTACTCTGTAGAAGGTGAATGTTCTTGGCTGTGATGGGAGTAACTCAGCAGTTACATGGGCCTCATTCTTTCCATCTCACACACTGAGAAGACCTCCCAAGAGAGCTGTCAAGACTTCCAGAGTCCCTGTGGCCTCTGCAAGCAGCACTCAGGACACCTGGTTGAGGGCATGGCGGGCCTTCATGCAGCACTCCCAAAAAATAAGATGCATCCTACCCCCCTACACACATACACCCTCAAATATTCCAGTTTTCTTTATTGACCTATTACATAGTCATCTGTAATGATAGCAATCTGTCTAAAATCATCTCAAAAATCTCCTTTTTGCATTTTAAACCATTGCTACTCAAAAGTGTGGTCTGTGGACCAACATCAGCATCAGCATTGCTGGGAGCCAGTTAGAAATGCAGGTTCTTGGGCCTCAGCCAGGCCTACTCAACCAGAATGCACATTTTAATAAAATTCCTGTGATTTGTATGCACATTAAAATTTAAAAAGCACTATTTTACACTACCTTCTCATGATACTCATTTTATAAACCTACTGTATGGTTTAGTACTTTCTCATATTGGTCTAATTATACTTTTTAATGCTTTAAGATGCATCCCTTTGTTTGAGGATAATGAGCTTCCTGGAACGTATTCCCTAAACTCGAATTTTCAACTCGTCCTTTACTCTCAAGCCTCATAACCCAATTGGCCATCAGGTATAGAACTTTAAATCCTGCCTCTAGATTGTTCCTCTTCTACCTGCCATATAGACCTGAATCAGGCTCCATCAGCTCAGTCGGGACTGTAATTATGGCCTCTCTGTTTCTGGTTTCTCTCAGCTCTCATTCATTCTGGAACCTATGGAAAAAAGTAATTTTTAATGAAAGCATCATTCTAGGACAATGTCCTGAGTTATTAGTGTGAATTTACATTCTTCTCTAATCAGTCTTCAGTAACCTTTTATCTTCTATTGTCTCATTCGTACTAAACACCTTAATTCTAACCATAAACTACTATTGGCCATTTGTGGATTTCCTTTTTTCTTGAATGCTCACCCTCATTCTTTGTTCTCCTCTTTTTTTCTAGACTCATCATAAAAATAAGGTCCCCCCCCCGACCCCAGAAGAATGGATTGGTTCTTCCTCAGCTAATGCAATACAGTTACATGTATGTGTCCTCATGTACCAGCATTACTTATTTTCTTCTCTCCATATACTGCTAGATTATAGGTGTCTGCAAGGCAGGAATAAGGGAGACATTATAGTGCTTAGTTTAAAAGAATAGGTTCTGGAGTGAAAAATGATGTCAAATTCTATTCTCTCCTTACTACTGCATGACCCTAGATGAGATAGTTACCCCTCTCTTCAGTTTCCTTTTTATAATTTATACTTGTATTGAATGGATTCTGTAAGGATTAAAATGAAATAGGAAAGGTCAAGTTTTCATGATGTTTCATTCATAATAATAACTTTGTTCTAGGAGTATGGTATATTGGGTGGTAATCAAGAAAGGGCAGGGATTTAACCATGGAAAGTGATATGAATCTAAATTTATTTATTTGTTTATTTAAAATTTTATTTTATTTTTTTCAATGTTCCAAGATTCACTGTTTATGCACCTCACCCAGTGCTCCATGCAATACGTGCCCTCCTTAATACCCACCATCGGGCTCGCCCATCCCCCCGCCCCCCTCCCCTCCAAAACCCTCAGTTTGTTTCTCAAGGTTCACAGTCTCTCATGGTTCATCTCCTCCTCCGATTTATCCCAATTCACTTTTCCTTTCTTTCTCCTAATATCCTCCATGTTATTCTTCTTGCTCCACAAGTTTTAAAATTAGAAGGCAAGGGTGGGGGTTCATCATGGGGAGAAGAAAGAAGCCCAATAATTAGAACTCTGATATAGGATCAGAGGGTACAGAGTGACCTGCCTTATTGCTGAGTTCCCTAACCTAGAGTTTCTGAGGACTGACCCCAGTGGCCCCAAGAGGGTGGGCACAGGTGATGCAGAGCTAGAGAAGAAGCCATGTCCCTATAAAGTGACCTGTAGTCACCCGTATAAAATGTGGGGCCATGCTTTCCATTTTGTTTTTACTGTCTTTCCTGATGACACCCAGCATTTTGTGGGCCTTAGTACGTGAAATCTGTCCTTCCTTCCTTTTTCTGTTTCTCTTTCTTCCTGCCTTCTTTCCTCCACCTGCTCCTCTTTTTTTTTTTTTTTTGGGTCTTCACTCTCCCTGCTGAAAATGCCAGAAAGATCAAGCAGAATTAGTTTAGTGACAATGAATATTTGTTCAGTATACACTCAATTAAAACCAACAAACAGAGAACACGTAGTTGGAGACAATTTTCTGTCATTATCAGCACAGACAGTTTTGAGCTAATATCTTAGAAAGAGTGATCTGACACTTTCTAAGAGTCAAATACAGTGATTCTAATTGAAGAGGACAGTGTTAAATTGGAGACATAATCCATATAATAAAAAAACAAATCTTAAATCTTAATTCCTAACGTGTGTCCTGAGAAGGCTTTAGTCTGAACTACTTTTTTTTTTTAATCATACAACACATTCTTACTCATTTTGAAGAAAAGTAGGAAGTGGAAGAGGTGCATTTCTTGGCTTCCAGCCTGGGTACCTAGGACTCAGACAGCAGGATTTAGGAGTGGAAGAGCAGGGACCTGCAGACTTGGATTTTTGGTCCATCTGGAGCCCAGTAGCAGACTAAGCCCAATAGCAGACTGGTCTTAGCCATGTACCAGGTTGCTTTCATAGCTGTACAGCCACATTTGAATTAATGCACATTAACTTTTGCTACAGCTGATACTGTTTTAGGGCATCAGAGAATATGGAATAGAATTAAGTGGAAATTTTTGCAAGAACAAAGTAAGAGGAAGAGTATGAGGCCAACCTGTGACAAAGAAGAGTGGTATTAACTGGATCCCATGAGAACTTGGTCTGTGAGTGTGTGTTGAGCATAGTTAGGACAGTAAACAGTTGTGCTCATATGGGGACATGGTGCTGATGGGCAGATGACAACATGAGTAAATAATGAAGTAACTGTGGATATTTTTATATGAATTTTTTATGCTAGAGTAGTGACAAGATTGTGTATTTTGTTTAGATGTCTAACATTGTTTTGAGTCTTTTTTTTCTTTCAAGTGTGACCCACAATTCTAGGATTTAAGTGTGCTGAAAAAAATGTTAATAAGCACTGCAGCAGTGCTGTTATCGCTTTTTGTTTTTTTCTTAAATTTGTAAGAAGCGAGGGGGAAAAATTGAATTATTTTTACATGGCTACTGTGTGCCAGGCTGTGCCAGATATTTTGCCTATGTTGTTCTCATTAAGTCCTCAAAATTCTTTTTTTTTTTTAAAGATTTTATTTATTTATTTGACACAGAGAGAGAGATTACAAGTAGGCAGACAGGCAGGCAGAGAGAGAGGAGGAAGCAGGCTCCCTGCTGAGCAGGGAGCCCGATGCGGGCCTCAATCCCAGGACCCTGAGATCATGACCTGAGCTGAAGGCAGAGGCTTTAACCCACTGAGCCACCCAGGCGCCCAGTCCTCAAAATTCTTAAGGTGGGGATTAATATTCCTATTTTGTGGATAAGGAAACCAAAGTTTCAGGGGATTGAATAAAATTTTTCAGGATCACAAAGCAAGTGAAGAAAGATTTAAACCCAGATATCTGGCTTTAAATTCTAGACATTTCCTTGTTATTTACATGTTTGCTTTGTCTTGTCACCCCTTTAGATGGAAACAATAAACACAACATTGGTTGAAATATACTTATACTTTGTTTGTTTCTATAACTTTTAGATTGCAGGACTCAGAATCTAAGATATCCTGAAACAGACGTAGGCCTGGACTCTCTTATTATCTTCACTACTATGTGATTTTAAACAAATACTCTTAACCCCTCAGTGACTCAGTTTCCTAATCTGTAACAGAGGATTTGGAACATTTGCTTTCAGTAACCCTTTTAAACATGAATCTTTGTGTCCACATAAAGCTTAAAAGTTCTACTTTAAATTGTGTTTGGGTAACAAAGGAAAAAAAGAGAGAGAGAGTTAATGGAGAATTGAGTATTACCAGTGAAAATCTGGGTTCATGGCTTAATTTGGTTCAAACTAGCCAAGTCTAGTTGGAGTACCATGTGCTTCATGGTGGGTGAATAGGAACAAGGCAAGTTTCATTAGAAATAATTATGGCTGGGATAGTGTTGGATTTGGTAAAGCAGAAAAAGTATGGGGTTTGGAATAACAGATACCTGAATTGAATACTGATTTGATCAATTACCAGTTACATAACATAAGCATCATTCTGAGCCTCAGTCTCCCCCTGTTGGAAGTAATTGTGATGCTCTTGGAAGAATGAAGTGAGATATTTGAAACTAACCACCTAGCACATGACATAGAACATGGTTCTATGGTTGGTACTCAAGTGTTAGCTTCCTTCTCTTTTATCATACATGGATGACTGGCACAAACTTCACAGAACAAAAAGCTGAGCCATGTCAGTACAGAGTTTCCTGTGTGACATTTCTGGGTTATCAAACATTTACAGGAAGATCAGAATTGCAGAAGAGTCTACACTGACTCCATTCTGACTTCCTGTTCCAAGAATCCCTTTCCCTGGTCTTTCTATTTTCTAACAGTCCCTCAGTAATCCCTTTTGCATTTTTGAGGAAAGTTTGATGTGTGCAGACATGGAGGTTGGGCCACACACCATGGCTGTTTGATTTTCCTTCTCCCTCCTTCTCCCACCATCTCTCATGAGGAAGCCTTAATCCGAGCTGTTGCCAGGTGATGAGATCTCTGCATTCCTTCCAGCAGCTGCTATTTATGTATGGTGTCTGGTGGTGTTTTAACACCTGGTTCAATATTTACCTGTTAGAGCTTCACTTTACTCTCTGACCTTATTCACAAAATGGAGTTGTCCAGAAAATGACACCTTGGGGATTGTTATTAAGTATCCCCAAAGTTGACCACTCAGTATCCACCCATCTTTCCAGAAAGAGTCTTCCAGGTAGCGGGTTCTGACATGAAATTCTCTGCTATCCTTTTTTTTTAGACTCTTGAAGTTGTGAGCACTAGGAACATGATGAACTAATTAAAAGAAGTACATCCCAAGTTTGTGGGTCACTAAAAGTTAGAACAGAAGGAAGTACGTGTTTTATGTGTCTTCACTTTATTCTCTTATGAGTGAAGAGAAGTAAAATAAAACTCTTGATTCTTAAACTCTTCCTCAGCTGCAATTCTTACTTGAAAAGTTATATTGGTATAGCACCTAGCAACATATAGTTTTCAGATCCATTATTTCATTCCATCAACCCCATGTGTTAGCACAAGGCTGGTGTTTGAAGATGGAAAATGGAGGCCTAGAACAGTTAGATAGCTTGTCATTTTTAAAACTCTGTTGAAGGAAATGAAGAATAACTAGGCAAGATAAAACTTAGTAGAAAGTAGCACTCATGACCACTTAACAACAAGGTGTTATGATGGGACTGTTATCATTAACCCACTTTACAGATGGCTGACAGTCATGTCTTGATTTGCCCAATTATATCATATACTTTGTGGAGTCATCATGGGATGCATTCATACACTGTTAAATAGAAAATATTATGGTAAGAACTGTGTTCCACAGTTGGGAGAATGGACATGGGTTCACATAAGCCTCTTTTTGAAACTCTGTTCTACTATGGGCAAGCAACTTAACCCTTCTGGTTTTTATCCTAGTTGCTAAACATTCTGTACCTCAGTTTCCTAATTTTTAAAATGGGAATGGATAATGTCTAGTTAGCACCACTGTAAGAATTAAAGTGAAAAACAAAACATGCCTACTATACGGTAGAGACTCAGGGTTGGCTCAGATGCTGAAGAGCTTGTTGTCAGTGTTTGCAATTCCAGGAAGGTGCTCACACAACTGTGGCTTGTCTCAAGTCTTGGCTAAACCTCTGGGAGTTGAGGAGAGGGAAGAATTGGCTTGAAGCAAACTACCCGTGCACGCACGTAGTCCTGGCTTGCCGGCCAGGTCTATGTCCTATGTAATTACAATGACATCTCAATATGTTCTCATGTCTCAAGGAGTCTTGCTTGTATCACATTTGCATTTGAAAGTTACAGTTCCGGAACCATAAATGCTGAACGCTGTCCAGGTAACTTGATGCCATGTGGAGCAAAGAGCTCGCCTTCAAAATGCTGCCAGGAAGATTCACTTTTTATAGCACTTTTTATAGGAATTCCCGTGGAGGAGAATTCTCAGGAGAAGAATTTGGCCTCTTGGTTTGAAGCACATCTGGTTCTTTGAGTTGTCAAAGACCAAGTAGTCCATAACAATTGAGAGAATGAGGTAAATGTGAAATTGGAGCTGGACAAAGTCAGGAGAAATTCAAATTGCAGACAGCTTTGTTTATCTTTCAAAACATCCTGCTGGTTCATAAATTAGATGATTTTTCAAATTAATCAAAAATGAAAAACCAGTGGAATCCTAATTAATTCAGAGGCTACTTTTAATTTGTGGGTTTTGTAGGACTCTTGCTTTCTCCACTCACACGCAGTTGTCTACCTTTTGGTTAGTTCTCTGCCTAACCATGTCTCCTGTAATGTGTGAGTAGAGAAAACAAAAGGGATCCAGTAAGTTAACTATGGGTGGAATCTAATATCTTAGTCTCAGTGTTAGATAGGCACTTAAGAAATGTTTACTAGATGAAGGAAGTCTGTTACTTATACGCATTTCTGAGCTAATTGAGATCTGGAGCTGCCAGGGATTTTGTTGACCCATTTTATTCTCAGTCTCTATGTAGATAGTTGATTGAGCCATCAGAAGTCACACTTAGAGGTTTTCTTTTGGGGTCCAGCAGTTCTTCACATTTCCATGGTAGCTTGCGGGTTAGAGAAAATACTCAGATTTGGAATTTTGTGAAAATTCAGTTTTAACCAAACCAGTGAAGATATCCAATTATCCTAGTCAGAAGAAATTTTTGTCTTCTGTAAACTCTTAAGCAACAGTGTTTGTGTGTCCCCCTTTGGTGGTTATCACATGCCTTACATTGTACTGCTTTGTATACACAGTCGCATCTCCCCCACTAGACTGCAATGCGGTCACCTTGAGGGCATTTTTATGTTCACCTTTGTAACCTCCAGAGCAATCCAATAAAACTATAATGCCAACCAAATTTGTAATTTATAGTTTTCTCTAAAATCACATTAGTTAAAATAAAATAAGAAAACCAGATCAAATTAATTTAATAACATACTTACTTAAATCAACACTCCCAAATTATTATAATTTTATATGTAGGTAATATAAGAAAGTATTAAAGATATTTTACATTTTAAAGAATATGAAGTCTTCAACATCTCATATGTATTTTCCACTTGTGGTACATTTCAATTCAGACAAGCCAGATTCCAAGTGCTCAGTAGCCACATGTGGCTAGTGTCTACCATATTGGACAGCCTGACTTTAGAACACTTCACTGTGGTAGGTTATATAATGCTCTGCTATTAGACTGCAGGTAATGTGGGTTCAAATCCCGGCTCTCCTTATCTCCATAGCCTCAACTTCTTTGTCTGTGAGAGTAATATTAATAATGAAAGCAATACCTAGCACACCGTAGGATTTAAAAGGCATTTATTTGTTAAATGAGTCAAAATATTTTTCATAGGGGATTGTTTGAGGGTTGAATGAAATAATGCACACAAGCCCTCAGCACAGTGTATGGCACATGGATTCTCTTCAGTAAAAACCGGCTATTACTGTTATACTATTATATATAGATAATGTCTAGCTGTTAGAACATATTCAATAGACATTTTCTTCTTGTGTCTGCTAACCAAACTTTTATCCATCCTTTATATGCATCTCATAGTGGATCTTCTCTGTGAAGCCTTCATCCATCCCAACCAAGTTCACATGAATCTGTTCTTCCTCTGTTCTTTTGCAGAACTTGATTCATCTTTTATAAAATTCCTTACCACATTATAATATACATTTTTTTTGTGTTTTCATTTTCCTGTAGATTATAAGCCCCCACATGCAGGGGCATTGTCTATTTATATAGGTATCACTCATTATGCACCACACGTTAAATAGACCTGGTAAGTGCTCAGTATATCTTTAATGTATAAGAAATGAACAAATTCATTTCTCTGTAGCATGAGAAGATCTCTCCCAGAAGAAAGCTTGTTGGATTGTTTTTCTGATCTGAACTGTTCTTAGAAATAAAAAATATGGTGTCAGCTTCGAGTTTCCTTTTAAACTTTTATTAAGCTGATGGAGATTTCCTGGGATATTAAAACACATAATTGGCTTTAATAGGACAATTATGGGCCCTGAGGAGAAAATAAAGTATCTGTGATTGCCAGGAGATGGAAATTTTATAAAAAGCCACTGAAACTAATATAATCGACACACCTAAACTGAAGATAATATGTTCCTTTTTCATTGTGGGTCACAGCTGTGTAGGGCACCAGCTAATTCATGAAGGGTGTATAGTTACCCAGGATTTAAACTTAGAAAAACTTCAAGTCTGCATCTGCCAATCACAGAACATTCTTCATATTGGTCAGCACAGAGCTGTCACATGAGGTTTCCTTTTGCTCCTAGGGTTTGGTCCTTAGAGGCACATCTGCATTGGCCCCAAGAAACTTCTCTCTGGGGCTAATGTTCATTCTTTACCTGCTATAAGATAAAGCAGAAGTGGGGTTGAAGTTAGAATCACTGGTGTTAGGCCAATTAATTTTAAGTATGGTAAGATTGTGTAGAAGATTAAAATTTTGCTTTTTTCTTGCTGTTTATTATGCATGTCCTCGACTTTCATTCACATCTTCTTAGTTTTCTGGTACAGTTTAAGCAAAGGTAAACAGTTAATTCAATGAACACGTGTTTATTTATTCCACTGAAGTTGGTAACACTGTGTCGGGCCCTGGGGCATAGACATAAATCAGTGGCCTGCATTCTCATGCATGGTAGGAAAGATGGACAAATATAATCGTAGGAGTGCTATAAAGGCAGTGGTAGAATTTTGTATAGATTGCTATGGGAGTATAGAGTAAGGATAATTAATATTTATTATGTATTAGATAAATGCTAAAGCAGAAAAATCACGTGGCTCCATTTTTTCTTGGCCAAGTAACCATAAGTAGGTGAACTAACCCATCTAAGCCTTGGTTTCCTCAACTGCAAGATGGGGACAATTATTTGTCTCTGAATAGAGTTGACTGGGACTATATGAAGGATCACCAAGCACTAAGAGGACTAGATACATAGGCTGATGCATACAGAACACTTGGCACAGTGGCAATGTTGAATAAGTATTTGCTGTTGCTGCTCTTATCTAATAATGAAATGATTCTCAAGTGTATAATGTACCTACATTTTCTGTAATTATACAGACTATGATAGAATTTTACTTTATATTTAGATCCAAGGTATTCTAGTGACAGTATGAAAATTTGTAATTTTTTTTTCAAATCAGGATTTTCTAATTCAGTTCAAAGCTGTATGAGAGTCTAATTCAGGGAAACTTACTCTGTCAATATGAAGAGGTATTATAAAGCCAAAATAGTTTAAAACTTGAGATATCGGTGAAAGAATAGTTTGATCAATGAATAGAACAAACAATTCAGAGGCAGCTTTAGTTTATAGAGCAGCTTTATATATGATAAAGGATGTATCACAAATTAATAAAGAAAGAGCAGACTATGTAATAAGTTGTGTTGGGAAATTAGCTGTTTCAAAAAGAAAATTAACATATATCCCCCTTTTTAAAAATTTTTTATTTTATTTTTTCAGTGTTCCAAGAGTCATTGTTTATGCACCACACCCAGTGCTCCATGCAATATGTGCCCTCCTTAGTACCCACCACCAGGCTCACCCATCTCCCACCCCCCTCCCTTCCAAAACCCTCAGTTTGTTTCTCAAAGTCCACAGTCTCTCATGGTTCGTCTTCCCCTCTGATTTACCCCAATTCACTTTTCCTTTCCTTCTAATGTCCTCCATGTTATTCCTTCTGCTCTACAAGTAAGTGAAACCATACGATCATTGACTTTCTCTGTTTAACTTATTTCACTCAGCATAATCTCCTCCAGTCCCTTCCATGTTGATTCAAAAGTTATCAAAAGGTATTCATCCTTTCTGATGGCTGTGTAATATTTCATTGTAAATAGGGACTGCATTTTCTTTATCCATTTGTCTGTTGAAGGGCATCTCAGCTCTTTCCACAGTTTGGCGAGTGTGTTCATTGCTGCTATGAACATTGGAACACATACCCCCTTTCCAAAGGCTGTGGAAAAATTCAATCCCTATGGATTAAGATTTAAATATTATAGCCATACACAGGTAGCAAATATAACCAAATAGTTACTCTGGTTAGAGAGATGACTTCCCATTGCCCTTAGATCAAAGTCTTAAATTTTTAATTCAGCTTGAGAGACTCTCTGGTCTCTGCCTAATTCTCTATTGTTACCCAGAATCGCTGTCCCTCCCCACCCCGTGTTCCTTCCCTAAGGGAGTTCTTTCAGTTCTCTGACTATGCTGTGCTCTGTCCTACCTGCTGGGCTTGACTTTGTTATTACTTTATCTGTATGCTCTGTTTCTCTTCTCCATACTCACCTCCATCACTCATCCCAAAACATTGCTTAATAAGCCAGGTTAACCTTCATTTATTATATGTTGTATAATGTTAAACTTCTTTTCTGTAGGATTGCATGGCATTCTGAAATTTTCCTTTAATAACATCCTCATACATATAACTGTAATTTAGTGTCTGTCACCTCTGTGCACTATAGCTTGTGTAACAGCAGAGCCTATGTCTGTCTGGCCTGCTGCTGTTACCCTAGTATCTGTTCATTGCTTGACACATACTGGG
The DNA here is from genome assembly GCA_002007465.1 of Ailurus styani. Taxonomy (NCBI): domain Eukaryota; kingdom Metazoa; phylum Chordata; class Mammalia; order Carnivora; family Ailuridae; genus Ailurus; species Ailurus styani. Next base: position 243,734 of record LNAC01001160.1, on the reverse strand, counting down.
CATTCAGAAACTATTAGACCAAGTGGAAAAAACCAAGGGAAATAGAGGTTTGATTAGATAAAAATTAAAACAAAAAACTTCTGTGCTATTATAAATCATTGCAGAAGATAAATGATTTCAAAATGCTTTCCACTTTTTTCCTCTACTCATAAATTCCACCCAAAGTAAGGAGAACTAAAGGCAAACACAAATATCATCTTCAATGGAACTCTATCTACCTGTGGCACAGAGGAAAATTAAAGGTAAATGCTTACAGACTGTGGCACCAATTGGAAACCCTTTGATTTACCCCACAAATTGGAGCCACCAAGCACAAGTTAAGAATAAAGTGTGTGGGTGGGGTGCCTGGGTGGCTCAGTGGGTTAAGCCTCTGCCTTCAGCTCAGGTCATGATCTCAGGGTCCTGGGATGGAGCCCCTCATCGGGCTTTCTGCTCACCAGGGAGCCTGCTTCCCCCTCTCCCTCTGCCTGCCTCTCTGCCTACTTGTGATCTCTCTCTCTGTCAAATAAAAAAATAAAAAAATAAAAAAATTTTTTAAATAAAAAATAGGTTAAAAAAAGAATAAAGTGTATGGGTATTTGTGGGTGTGTGTCTGGGAGACTTGTTGGAAATAGGATTTACTTGAAAGTCCTTTTAAAGAGAAATTAGATCCCTAGATGTTCACGCTCTACCCAGAATAAGCTAGTGATTGGAGTAGAATGGAACCAGAGAGGCTAGAGAGAATAGCATGCATGGAGAAATGGGGAGCTGGGACTTGGGACAGCAAATAGATGGACTAATGCAAGTCTTCTTGTTGAGCAGCACCCAGTTCCAGAACTTAGTAGCCAGGCTGATATTTCTCAGGAAGAGTTGAGAGGAAACTTCCCTGGAGAATTGGGACTGCTACAGAGAAAAGACTAGCAGACCTTTGGCCATCCCCACTGAGAAGACAGCTGGCCACCAGATCACCTCATACAGACATATACCAGTTGACAGGCCTTGCTTTCCATCCTCACCCAGAACGTCCAGTTAGCATTTTTGTGTCCCATTCAGAAAAATGTAGTCTGGCAAGGCATTTCAGAAAGTCTCTAGCATGCAACAAGGAAATTAAGATAATAAATAAATGAATGAATAAATAAAGATATATAGGTAATGAGAGGAGGATTTGGAGTAATAGAAAATTTAGGAGGAATAAAATATTAAAAAACAAATGAAAATTACCAGTAATCTTTGAAAAGTCATGGAAATATATTGCATTCATGAAACAAAAACAGGATGCTGTAAAAAAAAAGATTTAGCAAACAAAAAGGACTCCTAAAAATTAAAACTTTATGTTTTAAACTAGCATTTTAAATGAAAATGAACTACCATTCATTTAGTTGGTAAGCACACATTGAGTGCTCATGATGATCAGGGCACTGGCCCAGGCACTAATGGAAAGAAGTCCTTACCTTTTGGTAGCTTATACTCCAATTGGCAGAGACAGATCATAAGCAAATACATATACAAGTAAAACAGATACTGTCAGCTAGGATGATAAGTACTTTGGGGAAATAAGGTAAGGAGGAAAGCACTGGGAAGTCATTACTGCTCAGGTGACATTTGTGCAGAGATTGGAAGTAACTCGGATGGAGAGCCATGTGGACATATGAGGGGAGAGCCTTTCAGCAGAAAGAAAAACCAGTGCAAAGGCCCTGAGATGAAACCCTGGTTGGACCGCTAACAAGGAAACTAGTGGAGATGGAGGTGGTGGGGCCTTGGGGACAGCAGAAGTGACATACGCCTGATTATGTAAAGTGAACCTGTTGGACCCAGTGGCTCATACCATAGAAAATGTTTTATAATGCCTTCTATGCTTTCCTGAAACGAAATCCATAGATAAAATGACCTACTTATACATATAATTTTTAAAAGCTCATGTAATTTCCTAAGGGTAAAATATGTGAGAAATTTCTAAAAATACATGTAAACCCTAGTGTATGATTATATCAGAAGTCATAATGAAATCATCGAATGCTTCATCTTTAATCAGAATCACCACAAACATGACATAAAAATGTAGATTGATACAAATGTGATATCATGGTGACTCAACTATCATGAGTGACATTGTCACTGATGACAGGACTTCATGAAAAGAACAATTCTTGACAAAGTTTGAAATGAAGTGAGGTTTAATGTCTAGTGAGGGTGCTGAAAAGTCATGCAGGAGGCAGGGAGATTCGTCACTCTGCTATGTGTGGAAGAACATATACCAATCCTGCCCTGCTTACTAGATGAGGAGAGTGCCACTCGTGGGAACAGTAAAATTCCCTTGGAGAATTTTATAAAAGGCTCCCTTCATTGCATTACCACCTTCATTGAGAAACACCGAGTGGACACCCTGAAAACTATTCTAAGGGTTTTTGACATTTAATGGTGATATGAAAAAACACTGGAGTGATATGGCAGTGATATGGAAAGACACTGGAAGATTTTTATCAGAGGAGTGTTATGATCCAACTCATATTTTAAAAGAATATCTGTGTTGCAAATAGGCTATAGTGAGGGAGGCCAAAAGGCAAAGTGTTTTTTTTTAAATTTTATTTTTATTCTTTGCCCAAGGGGTACAGGTCTGTGAATCATCAGGCTTACATCTTTCACAGCATTCACCAAAGCACAAACCCTCCCCAATGTCCATAACCCATCCATCCTATCCCTACCCTCCCACCCCCAAAAGGCAAAGTTTTGTTAGGAGACTCTGCAGTCAGCCAGGGTGGGTCTAGCTCAGAGTGTTGGGGAGAAGTGACTGGATTCTGGATATATATTTTTTATGTAAATGAAACAGGTCTTTCTAATGAATTTTAAGTGAAAATGATTTAAAAAAAGAGTTAAGAATGGCAAATGATAAAAAGAGATGAGTTAAGAATGGCTTCTCTGAGGCAGGGTTCTAACATACTGTGGTTCTTTTATAATGCTTTCTTGGCATGGAGGCCAATCCAAAGTTGTTAGGTTTTGCAAAGATATGCCATTATTTGTTAGTAGTCTCCTAAGTTGAAGGTTCTTCACTTTTGCCTTTCACATTGCCACCCAGAGCCATCAGCGGAGGCTGGAACTGTGGATATATTAGAATGGAAACTCATTTTGAGTTTCTTTAATGAAGGTGCATGCATGGTCCAATACTGTAAATCTCATTAACCTGATCAACAATAACGTCATTTCACTACTTGATCATCTTACCACTTGCACAGATGGCAAACTGGAGAGAGAGGTGAAATGAGTTTTCTAGTCCCCAAGGGCATAGGGTTCAAGCAACACAAAACCTCTGTTTTTCATGGACAATATCCTTCAAGCCTAGAGGCTAATCACTAAAAACAGAAATCAAAGTAAGAAATTAAGGTGAGCTATTGTAAGGGTAGTTAGTGTTTACAACTCTTACATCTTACAGCACTGATGAACCAACTTGTCCCATTGGCAGGATACAAGAATCAGGGAGTGAAGCTAAAAATGACCTTCACTGGGTTATAAACTTCCTTCAGATCATAAGTTTTGTCTGTAAAATTGATGTGGATTTTGCATTCTACTCTACGTTATTTCTATGCTTTCTTAAAATGGAAAAGTAATATTTAAAACTATTTTCTATTAAATAAAATTATATATTATTTTTGTCTCATGGCTTCCTATATGTGTACTCCCATGTATGCTGCAAAATTACCAAACCCATGTTTGTATTAGATTGGATCAAAGAGATGGCATAGACTAGCAGAGTAATTGAGGACAGTCCAATGAAGGTATTATTGTTATTATTTTTTTGAAGGCATTATTTTAAACCAGAACAGGCACAGTTAAGGAAAACAAGCCCACTAGAGTGGGCTGAATGGTACCCCCAAAATACTGCATCCCAATTCCGAGAACTAAAAATTGCCTTATATAGCAGAAAAGTGAATATTNGCTTCCTATATGTGTACTCCCATGTATGCTGCAAAATTACCAAACCCATGTTTGTATTAGATTGGATCAAAGAGATGGCATAGACTAGCAGAGTAATTGAGGACAGTCCAATGAAGGTATTATTGTTATTATTTTTTTGAAGGCATTATTTTAAACCAGAACAGGCACAGTTAAGGAAAACAACCCCACTAGAGTGGGCTGAATGGTACCCCGAAAATACTGCATCCCAATTCCGAGAATATTACTTTGTAAGGTAATAGATGTGGTTAAGGATGTTGAAATGAGGATGTTGTCTGGGATTATTCAGGTGGACCCTAAATACCTTCACAAGTGTCCTTATAAAAAAGAGTTAGTGGTGAGGGTGGGTAACATGGACAGGAGAGGATGAGGCAATGTGAAGATGAAGGCAAAGCTTAGAGTGCTAGGCTTTAAGCCAAGGAATGTAGACAGTCACCTAAATCTCAAAAAGGCAAAGAATCTCTTTTCCCCTAGAGCTTCTGGAGTGTAACCTTGCTGATACCTTGATTTCAGACTCTAGGCTCTGAAACTGTGAGAAAATACATTTCTGTGTCACGGGAGGGAGTGACTACCAGCACTTGGAGAGAGGCTGTAGTCCTAGCAGGGAGACCCCTGACGAGTGCTGTGGTCTTTGGTAGAGGAATCTTCCCAACAGGAAGGGAGCCAGGGGTGTGAATACCCTGGCCTCTGCTTCCCTTGATCTTCTTCTCTTACTTCTGTGACTCCCATTGAATCCAGGTTGAAGCAGGGCAGCTTGGCTGATGCCATTCCTAGAAATCAGCCTCCCTGGAGAGAGAAGAGTGGAACAGGATGGACAAGGGTGAAGAGAGAATATCCAGCATCATATCTGTACTCCAGATTGGTCACTTCAGGATGGTGAAAAGATTATTGACTCAAGAGTC